>JAXIVJ010001308.1:15000-143486 GCA_036785665.1 Chirona hameri | reverse complement strand
CTGTCAGGGGAGCAGTCTGGTTAGAGGGAGGTCCGCTGTCAGGGGCGCAGTAGCTCGTTAGAGGGAGGTCCGCTGTCAGGGGAGCAGTCGCTCGTTAGAGGGAGGTCCGCTGTCAAGGGAGCAGTCGCTGGTTAGAGGGAGGTTAGCTGTCAAGGGAGCAGTCGCTGGTTTGATAGAGGTCCGCTGTCAGGGGAGCAGTCGCTGGTTAGAGGGAGGTCCGCTGTCAGGGGAGCAGTCGCTCGTTAGAGGGAGGTCCGCTGTCTTGGGAGCAGTCGCTGGTTTGATAGAGGTCCGCTGTCAGGGAGCAGTCGCTGGTTAGAGGGAGTTCCGATGTCAGGGGAGCAGTCGCTGGTTAAAGGGAGGTCCGCTGTCAGGGGAGCAGTCGCTCATTAGAGGGAGGTCCGCTGTCAGGGGAGCAGTGGCTGGTTAGAGGGAGGTTAGCTGTCAGGGGAGCAGTCGTTGTTTAGAGGGAGGTCCGCTGTCAGGGGAGCAGTCGCTCGTTGGAGGGAGGTCCGCTGTCAGGGGAGCAGTCGCTGGTTTGATAGAGGTCCGCTGTCAGGGGAGCAGTCGCTGGTTACAGGGAGGTACGCTGTCAGGGGAGCAGTCGCTGGTTAGAGGGAGGTCCGCTGTCAGGGGAGCAGTCTGGTTAGAGGGAGGCCCGCTGTCAGGGGAGCAGTCTGGTTAGAGGGAGGTCCGCTGTCAGTGGAGCAGTCGCTGGTTAAAGGGAGATCCGCTGTCAGGAGAGCAGTCTGGTTAGAGGGAGGTCCGCTGTCAGAGGAGCAGTCGCTGGTTAGAGAGAGGTTAGCTGTCAGGGGAGCAGTCGGGTTAGATGGAGGTTAGCTGTCAGGGGAGCAGTCTGGTGAGAGGGAGGTCCGCTGTCAGGGGAGCAGTCGCTGGTTAGAGGGAGGTTAGCTGTCAGGGGAGCAGTCTGGTTAGAGCGAGGTCCGCTGTCAGGGGAGTAGTCTGGTTAGAAGGAGGTCCGCTGTCAGGGGAGTAGTCTAGTTAGAGGGAGGTCCGCTGTCAGGGGAGCAGTCGCTGGTTTGATAAAGGTTCGCTGTCAGGGCAGCAGTCGCTGGTTTGATAAAAGTCCGCTGTCAGTGGAGCAGTCGCTGGTTTGAGGGAGGTCTGCTGCCAGGGGAGCAGTCTGGTCAGAGGTAGGTTGGCTGTCAGGGGAGCAGTCGCTCGATAGAGGGAGGTCCGCTGTTAGGGGAGCAGTCTGGTTAGAGGGAGGTCTGCTGTCAGGGGAGCAGTCTGGTTAGAGGGAGGTCCGCTGTCAGGGGAGCAGTAGCTCGTTAGAGGGAGGTCCGCTGACAGGGGAGCAGTCGCTGGTTAGAGGGAAGTCCGCTGTGAGGGGATCAGTCGCTGGTTAGAGGGAGTTCCGCTGTCAGGGGAGCAGTCGCTGGTTAGAGGGAGGTTAGCTGTCAGGGGAGCAGTCTGGTTACAGGGATGCCCGCTGTCAGGGGAGCAGTCGCACGTAAGAGGGAGGTCCGCTGTCAGGGGAATAGTCTGGTTAGAGGGAGGTTAGCTCTCAGTGGAGCAGTCTGGTTAGAGAGAGGTTAGCTGTCAGGGGAGCAGTCTGGTTAGAGGGAGGTCCGCTGTTAGGGGAGCAGTCTGGTTAAAGGGAGGTCCGCTGTCAGGGGAGCAGTCTGGTTAGAGGGAGGTCTGCTATCAGGGGAGTAGTCTGGTTAGAGAGAGGTTAGCGGCAGGGGAGCAGTCGCTCATTAGAGGGAGGTTAGCTGTCAGGGGAGCAGTCTGGTTAGAGGGAGGTCCGCTGTCAGGGGAATAGTCTGGTTAGAGGTAGGTTAGCTGTCAGGGGAGCAGTCTGGTTAGACGGAGGTCCGCTGACAGGGGAGCAGTCTGGTTAAAGGGAGGTCCGCTGTTAGAGGAGCAGTCGCTCGTTAGAGGGAGGTTAGCTGTCAGGGGAGCAGTCTGGTTAGAGGGAGGTCCGCTGTCAGGGGAGCAGTCTGGTTAGAGGGAGGTCCGCTGTCAGGAGAGCAGTCTGGTTAGAGGGAGGTCCGCTGTCAGGAGAGCAGTCGCTCGTTAGAGGGAGGTTAGCTGTCAGGGGAGCAGTCTGGTTAGAGGGAGGTTCGCTGTCAGAGGAGCAGTCTGGTTAGAAGGAGGTTAGCAGTCAGGGGAGTAGTCTCATTAGAGGGCGGTCCGCTGTCAGGGGAGCAGTCTGGTTAGAGGGAGGTCCGCTGTCAGGGAAGCAGTCGCCCGTTAGAGGGAGGTTAGCTGGCAGGGGAGCAGTCTGGTTAGAAGGAGGTCCGCTGTGATAAAAACAGTCTGGTTAGAGGGCGGTTAGCTGTCAGGGGAGCAGTCTGGTTAGAGGGAGGTCCGCTGTCAGGGAATAGTCTGGTTAGAGGGAGGTTAGCTGTCAGGGGAGCAGTCGCTGGTTAGAGGGAGGTCCGCTGTCAGGGGAGCAGTCTGGTTAGAGGGAGGTCCGCTGTCAGGGGAGTAGTCTGGTTAGAGGGAGTTTAGCTGTCAGGGGAGTATTCTGGTTAGAGGGAGGTCCGCTGTCAGGAGAGCAGTCTGGTTAGAGGAAAGTCCGCTGTCAGGGGAGTAGTCGCTGGTTAGAGGGAGGTTACCTCTCAGGAGAGCATTCGCTGGTTAGAGGGAGGTCTGCTGCAGGGGAGCAGTCGCTGGTTAGAGGCAGGTCCGCTGGGAGGGGAGCAGTCGCTGGTTAGAGGGAGCTCTGCTGTCAGAGGAGCAGTCGCTGGTTAGAGGGAGGTTAGCTGTCAGGGGAGCAGTCGCTGGTTAGAGGGAAATCCGCTGTCAGGAGAGTAGTCTGGTTAGAGGGAGGTCCGCTGTCAGGGTAGTAGTCTGGTTAGAGGGAGGTCCGCTGTCAGGGGAGCAGTCGCTGGTTAGAGGGAGGTCCGCTATCAGGGGTGCAGTCTGGTTAGAGGGAGGTCCACTGTCAGGGGAGCAGTCTGGTTCGAGGGAGGTCCGCTGTCAGGGGAGCAGTCGCTGGTTAGAGGGAGGTCCGCTGTCAGGGGAGCAGTCTGGTTAGAGGGAGGTCCGCTGTCAGGGGAGCAGTCTGGTTAGATGGATGTTAGCTGTCAGGGGAGCAGTCGCTGGTTAGAGGTAGGTCCGCTGTCAGGGGAGTAGTCTGGTTAGATGGAGGTTAGCTGTCAGGGGAGCAGTCGCTGGTTAGAGGGAGGTCCGCTGTCAGGGGAGCAGTCTGGTTAGAGGGAGGTCCGCTGTCAGGGGAGCAGTCGCTCGTTAGAGGGAGGTCCGCTGTCAGGGGAGCAGTCGCTGGTTAGAGGGAGGTCCGCTGGCAGTGGAGTAGTCTGGTTAGAAGGAGGTCTGCTCTCAGGGGAGCAGTTGCTGGTTTGATAGAGGTCCGCTGTCAGTGGAGCAGTCGCTGGTTTCATAGAGGTCCGCTGCCAGAGGAGCAGTCGCTGGTTAGAGGGAGGTCCGCTGTCAGGGGAGCAGTCGCTGGTTTGATATAGGTCCGCTGTCAGGGGAACAATCGCTCGTTAGAGGGAGGTCCGCTGTCAGGAGAGCTGTCGCTGGTTAGAGGGAAGTTAGCTGTCAGGGGAGCAGTCGCTGGTTAGAGGGAGGTTAGCTGTCAGGGGAGCAGTCTGGTTACAGGGATGCCCGCTGTCAGGGGAGCAGTCGCACGTAAGAGGGAGGTCCGCTGTCAGGGGAATAGTCTGGTTAGAGGGAGGTTAGCTCTCAGTGGAGCAGTCTGGTTAGAGAGAGGCTAGCTGTCAGGGGAGCAGTCTGGTTAGAGGGAGGTCCGCTGTTAGGGGAGCAGTCTGGTTAGAGGGAGGTCCGCTGTCAGGGGAGCAGTCTGGTTAGAGGGAGGTCTGCTATCAGGGGAGTAGTCTGGTTAGAGAGAGGTTAGCGGCAGGGGAGCAGTCGCTCGTTAGAGGGAGGTTAGCTGTCAGGGGAGCAGTCTGGTTAGAGGGAGGTCCGCTGTCAGGGGAATAGTCTGGTTAGAGGTAGGTTAGCTGTCAGGGGAGCAGTCTGGTTAGACGGAGGTCCGCTGACAGGGGAGCAGTCTGGTTAAAGGGAGGTCCGCTGTTAGAGGAGCAGTCGCTCGTTAGAGGGAGGTTAGCTGTCAGGGGAGCAGTCTGGTTAGAGGGAGGTCCGCTGTCAGGGGAGCAGTCTGGTTAGAGGGAGGTCCGCTGTCAGGAGAGCAGTCTGGTTAGAGGGAGGTCCGCTGTCAGGAGAGCAGTCGCTCGTTAGAGGGAGGTTAGCTGTCAGGGGAGCAGTCTGGTTAGAGGGAGGTTCGCTGTCAGAGGAGCAGTCTGGTTAGAAGGAGGTTAGCAGTCAGGGGAGTAGTCTCATTAGAGGGCGGTCCGCTGTCAGGGGAGCAGTCTGGTTAGAGGGAGGTCCGCTGTCAGGGAAGCAGTCGCCCGTTAGAGGGAGGTTAGCTGGCAGGGGAGCAGTCTGGTTAGAAGGAGGTCCGCTGTGAGAAAAACAGTCTGGTTAGAGGGCGGTTAGCTGTCAGGGGAGCAGTCTGGTTAGAGGGAGGTCCGCTGTCAGGGAATAGTCTGGTTAGAGGGAGGTTAGCTGTCAGGGGAGCAGTCGCTGGTTAGAGGGAGGTCCGCTGTCAGGGGAGCAGTCTGGTTAGAGGGAGGTCCGCTGTCAGGGGAGTAGTCTGGTTAGAGGGAGTTTAGCTGTCAGGGGAGTATTCTGGTTAGAGGGAGGTCCGCTGTCAGGAGAGCAGTCTGGTTAGAGGAAAGTCCGCTGTCAGGGGAGTAGTCGCTGGTTAGAGGGAGGTTACCTGTCAGGGGAGCATTCGCTGGTTAGAGGGAGGTCTGCTGCAGGGGAGCAGTCGCTGGTTAGAGGCAGGTCCGCTGGGAGGGGAGCAGTCGCTGGTTAGAGGGAGCTCTGCTGTCAGAGGAGCAGTCGCTGGTTAGAGGGAGGTCCGCTGTCAGGGGAGCAGTCGCTCGTTAGAGGGAGGTCCGCTGTCTTGGGAGCAGTCGCTGGTTTGATAGAGGTCCGCTGTCAGGGGAGCAGTCGCTGGTTAGAGGGAGGTCCGATGTCAGGGGAGCAGTCGCTGGTTAAAGGGAGGTCTGCTGTCAGGGAAGCAGTCGCTCATTCGAGGGAGGTCCGCTGTCAGGGGAGCAGTGGCTGGTTAGAGGAAGGTTAGCTGTCAGGGGAGCAGTCGTTGTTTAGAGGGAGGTCCGCTGTCAGGGGAGCAGTCGCTCGTTGGAGGGAGGTCCGCTGTCAGGGGAGCAGTCGCTGGTTTGATAGAGGTCCGCTGTCAGGGGAGCAGTCGCTGGTTACAGGGAGGTACGCTGTCAGGGGATCAGTCGCTGGTTAGAGGGAGGTCCGCTGTCAGGGGAGCAGTCGGGTTAGATGGAGGTTAGCTGTCAGGGGAGCAGTCTGGTGAGAGGGAGGTCCGCTGTCAGGGGAGCAGTCGCTGGTTAGAGGGAGGTTAGCTGTCAGGGGAGCAGTCTGGTTAGAGCGAGGTCCGCTGTCAGGGGAGTAGTCTGGTTAGAAGGAGGTCCGCTGTCAGGGGAATAGTCTGGTTAGAGGGAGGTCCGCTGTCAGGGGAGCAGTCTGGTTAGAGGGAGGTCCGCTGTCAGGGGAGCAGTAGCTCGTTAGAGGGAGGTCCGCTGTCAGGGGAGCAGTCGCTGGTTAGAGGGAAGTCCGCTGTGAGGGGAGCAGTCGCTGGTTAGAGGGAGTTCCGCTGTCAGGGGAGCAGTCGCTGGTTAGAGGGAGGTTAGCTGTCAGGGGAGCAGTCTGGTTACAGGGATGCCCGCTGTCAGGGGAGCAGTCGCACGTAAGAGGGAGGTCCGCTGTCAGGGGAATAGTCTGGTTAGAGGGAGGTTAGCTCTCAGTGGAGCAGTCTGGTTAGAGAGAGGTTAGCTGTCAGGGGAGCAGTCTGGTTAGAGGGAGGTCCGCTGTCAGGGGAGCAGTCTGGTTAGAGGGAGGTCTGCTATCAGGGGAGTAGTCTGGTTAGAGGGAGGTTAGCGACAGGGGAGCAGTCGCTCGTTAGAGGGAGGTTAGCTGTCAGGGGAGCAGTCTGGTTAGAGGGAGGTCCGCTGTCAGGGGAATAGTCTGGTTAGAGGGAGGTTAGCTGTCAGGGGAGCAGTGTGGTTAGACGGAGGTCCGCTGACAGGGGAGCAGTCTGGTTAAAGGGAGGTCCGCTGTTAGAGGAGCAGTCGCTCGTTAGAGGGAGGTTAGCTGTCAGGGGAGCAGTCTGGTTAGAGGGAGGTCCGCTGTCAGGGGAGCAGTCTGGTTAGAGGGAGGTCCGCTTTCAGGGGAGCAGTCTGGTTAGAGGGAGGTCCGCTGTCAGGAGAGCAGTCGCTCGTTAGAGGGAGGTTAGCTGTCAGGGGAGCAGTCTGGTTAGAGGGAGGTCCGCTGTCAGAGGAGCAGTCTGGGTAGAAGGAGGTTAGCAGTCAGGGGAGTAGTCTCATTAGAGGGCGGTCCGCTGTCAGGGGAGCAGTCTGGTTAGAGGGAGGTCCGCTGTCAGGGAAGCAGTCGCTCGTTAGAGGGAGGTTAGCTGGCAGGGGAGCAGTCTGGTTAGAAGGAGGTCCGCTGTGAGAAAAACAGTCTGGTTGGAGGGCGGTTAGCTGTCAGGGGAGCAGTCTGGTTAGAGGGAGGTCCGCTGTCAGGGAATAGTCTGATTAGAGGGAGGTTAGCTGTCAGGGGAGCAGTCGCTGGTTAGAGGGAGGTCCGCTGTCAGGGGAGCAGTCTGGTTAGAGGGAGGTCCGCTGTCAGGGGAGTAGTCTGGTTAGAGGGAGGTTAGCTGTCAGGGGAGTATTCTGGTTAGAGGGAGGTCCGCTGTCAGGAGAGCAGTCTGGTTAGAGGGAAGTCCGCTGTCAGGGGAGTAGTCGCTGGTTAGAGGGAGGTTACCTGTCAGGGGAGCATTCGCTGGTTAGAGGGAGGTCTGCTGCAGGGGAGCAGTCGCTGGTTAGAGGCAGGTCCGCTGGGAGGGGAGCAGTCGCTGGTTAGAGGGAGCTCTGCTGTCAGAGGAGCAGTCGTTGGTTAGAGGGAGTTTAGCTGTCAGGGGAGCAGTCGCTGGTTAGAGGGAAATCCGCTGTCAGGAGAGTAGTCTGGTTAGAGGGAGGTCCGCTGTCAGGGTAGTAGTCTGGTTAGAGGGAGGTCCGCTGTCAGGGGAGCAGTCGCTGGTTAGAGGGAGGTCCGCTATCAGGGGTGCAGTCTGGTTAGAGGGAGGTCCACTGTCAGGGGAGAAGTCGCTGGTTAGAGGGAGGACCGCTGTCAGGGGAGCAGTCTGGTTAGAGGGAGGTCCGCTGTCAGGGGAGCAGTCTGGTTAGATGGAGGTTAGCTGTCAGGGGAGCAGTCGCTGGTTAGAGGGAGGTCCGCTGTCAGGGGAGTAGTCTGGTTAGATGGAGGTTAGCTGTCAGGGGAGCAGTCGCTGGTTAGAGGGAGGTCCGCTGTCAGGGGAGCAGTCTGGTTAGAGGGAGGTCCGCTGTCAGGGGAGCAGTCGCTCGTTAGAGGGAGGTCCGCTGTCAGGGGAGCAGTCGCTGGTTAGAGGGAGGTCCGCTGGCAGTGGAGTAGTCTGGTTAGAGGGAGGTCTGCTCTCAGGGGAGCAGTCACTGGTTTGATAGAGGTCCGCTGTCAGTGGAGCAGTCGCTGGTTTGATAGAGGTCCGCTGCCAGAGGAGCAGTCGCTGTTTAGAGGGAGGTCCGCTCTCAGGGGAGCAGTCGCTGGTTTGATATAGGTCCGCTGTCAGGGGAACAGTCGCTCGTTAGAGGGAGGTCCGCTGTCAGGGGAGCAGTCGCTGGTTAGAGGGAAGTTAGCTGTCAGGGGAGCAGTCGCTGGTTTGCTAGAGGTCCGCTGTCAGGGGAGCAGTCTGGTTAGAGGGAGGTCAGCTGTCAGGGGAGCAGTCTGGTTAGAGGGAGGTCCGCTGTCAGGGGAGCAGTCTGATTCGAGAGAGGCCCGCTGTCAGGGGAGCAGTAGCTCGTTAGAGGGAGGTCCGCTGTCAGGGGAGCAGTCGCTCGTTAGAGGGAGTTCCGCTGTCAGGGGAGCAGTCGCTGGTTAGAGGGAAGTTAGCTGTCAGGGGAGCAGTCGCTGGTTTGATAAAGGTCCGCTGTCAGGGGAGCAGTCGCTGGTTAGAGGGAGATCCGCTGTCAGGGGAGCAGTCGCTCGTTAGAGGGAGGTCCGCTGTCAGGGGAGCAGTCGCTGGTTAGATGGAGGTCCGCTGTCAGGCGAGCAGTCGCTGGTTAGAGGGAGGTCCGCTGTCAGGGGAGCAGTCGCTCGTTAGAGGGAGGTCCGCTGTCAGGGGAGCAGTCGCTGGTTAGAGGGAGGTCCGCTGTCAGTGGAGCAGTCGCTGGTGAAAGGGAGGTCCGCTGTCAGGGGAGCAGTCTGGTTAGAGGGAGGTCCGCTGTCAGAGGAGCAGTCGCTGGTTAGAGGGAGGTCCGCTGTCAGGGGAGTAGTCTGGTTAGAGGGAGGTTAGCTGTCAGTGGAGCAGTCGCTGGTTAGAGGGAGGTCCGCTGTCAGGGGAGCAGTCTGGTTAGAGGGAGGTCCGCTGTCAGGGGAGCAGTCGTTCGTTAGAGGGAGGTCCGCTGTCAAGGGAGCAGTCGCTGGTTTCATAGAGGTCCGCTGTCAGTGGAGCAGTCACTGGTTTGATAGAGGTCCCCTGCCAGGGGAGCAGTCGCTGGTTAGAGGGAGGTCCGCTGTCAGGGGAGCAGTCGCTCGTTAGAGGGAGGTCCGCTGTCAGGGGAGCAGTCGCTGGTTAGATGGAGGTCCGCTGTCAGGCGAGCAGTCGCTGGTTAGAGGGAGGTCCGCTGTCAGGGGAGCAGTCGCTCGTTAGAGGGAGGTCCGCTGTCAGGGGAGCAGTCGCTGGTTAGAGGGAGGTACGCTGTCAGTGGAGTAGTCTGGTTAGAGGGAGGTCCGCTGTCAGGGGAGCAGTCGCTGGTTTCATAGAGGACCGCTGTCAGTGGAGCAGTCACTGGTTTGATAGAGGTCCCCTGCCAGGGGAGCAGTCGCTGGTTAGAGGGAGGTCTGCTGTCAGGGGAGCAGTCGCTGGTTTGATAGAGGTCCGCTGTCAGGGGAGTAGTCGCTCGTTAGAGGAAGGTCCGCTGTCAGGGGAGCAGTCGCTGGTTAGAGGGAGGTTAGCTGTCAGGGGAGCAGTCTGGTTCGAGGGAGGTCCGCTGTCAGGGGAGCAGTCGCTGGTTAGAGGGAGGTTAGCTGTCAGGGGAGCAGTCTGGTTAGAGGGAGGTCCGCTGTCAGGGGAGCAGCCGCTGGTTAGAGGCAGATTAGCTGTCAGGGGAGCAGTCTGGTTAGCGGGAGGTCCGCTGTCAGGGGAGCAGTCGCTGGTTTGATAGAGGTCCGCTGTCAGGGGAGCAGTCTGGTTAGAGGGAGGTCCGCTGTCAGGAGAGTAGCCTGGTTAGAAGGAGGTGATCTGTCAGGGGAGCAGTCGCTAGTTAGAGGGAGGTCCGCTGTCAGGGGAGTAGTCTGGTTAGAGGGAGGTCCGCTGTCAGGGGAGCAGTCGCTGGTTAGAGGGAGGTTAGCTGTCAGGTGAACAGTCTGGTTAGAGAGAGGTTAGCTGTCAGTGGAGCAGTCTGGTTAGAGGGAGGTCCACTGTCAGGGGAGCAGTCGCTGGTTAGAGGGAAGTCCGCTGTGAGGGGAGCAGTCGCTGGTTAGAGGGAGGTCCGCTGTCAGGGGAGCAGTCGCTGGTTTGATAAAGGTCCGCTGTCAGGAGAGCAGTCGCTGGTTTGATAAAAGTCCGCTGTCAGTGGAGCAGTCGCTGGTTTGAGGGAGTTCCGCTGCCAGGGGAGCAGTCTGGTCAGAGGGAGGTTAGCTGTCAGGGGAGCAGTCGCTCTATAGAGGGAGGTCCGCTGTTAGGGGAGCAGTCTGGTTAGAGGGAGGTCCGCTGTCAGGGGAGCAGTCTGGTTAGAGGGAGGTCCGCTGTCAGGGGAGCAGTAGCTCGTTAGAGGGAGGTCCGCTGTCAGGGAAGCAGTCGCTGGTTAGAGGGAAGTCCGCTGTGAGGGGAGCAGTCGCTGGTTAAAGGGAGGTCCGCTGTCAGGGGAGCAGTCGCTGGTTAGAGGGAGGTTATCTGTCAGGGGAGCAGTCTGGTTAGAGGGATGCCCGCTGTCAGGGGAGCAGTCGCACGTAAGAGGGAGGTCCGCTGTCAGGGGAATAGTCTGGTTAGAGGGAGGTTAGCTCTCAGTGGAGCAGTCTGGTTAGAGGGAGGTCCGCGGTCAGGGAGCAGTCGCTCGTTCGAAGGAGGTCCGCTGTCAGGGGAGTAGTCTGGTTAGAGGGAGGTTAGCTGTCAGGGGAGCAGTCGCTGGTTAGAGGGAGGTCCGCTGACAGGGGAGCAGTCTGGTTAGAGGGAGGTCCGCTGTCAGGCGAGCAGTCGCTGGTTTGATAGAGGTCCGCTGTCAGGGGAGCAGTCTGGTTAGAGGAAGGTCCGCTGTCAGGGGAGCAGTCGCTCGTTACAGGGAGGTCCGCTGTCAGGGGAGTAGTCTGGTTAGAGGGAGGTTAGCTGTCAGGGAAGCAGTCGCTGGTTAGAGGGAGGTCCGCTGTCAGGGGAGCAGTCTGGTTAGAGGGAGGTCCGCTGTCAAAGGAGCAGTCGCTCGTTAGAGGGAGGTCCGCTGTCAGGGGACCAGTCGCTGGTTAGAGGGAGGTCCGCTGTCAGGGGAGTAGTCGCTCGTTAGAGGGAGGTCCGCTGTCAGGGGAGCAGTCGCTGGTTAGAGGGAGGTTAGCTGTCAGGGGAGCAGTCGCTGGTTTGCTAGAGGTCCGCTGTCAGGGGAGCAATCTGGTTAGAGGGAGGTTAGCTGTCAGGGGAGCAGTTTGGTTAGAGGGAGGTCCGCTGTCAGGGGAGCAGTCTGGTTCAAGGGAGGTCCGCTGTCAGGGGAGCAGTCGCTGGTTAGAGGGAGGTTAGCTGTCAGGGGAGCAGTCTGGTTAGATGGAGGTTAGCTGTCAGGAGAGCAGTCTGTTTAGAGGGAGGTCCGCTGTCAGGGGAGCAGTCGTTGGTTAGAGAGAGGTTAGCTGTCAGGGGAGCAGTCTGGTTAGATGGAGGTTAGCTGTCAGGGGAGCAGTCTGGTTAGAGGGAGGTCCACTGTCAGGGGAGCAGTCGCTGGTTAGAGGGAGGTTAACTGTCAGGGGAGCAGTCTGGTTAGAGGGAGGTCCGCTGTCAAGGGAGTAGTCTGGTTAGAAGGAGGTCCGCTGTCAGGGGAATAGTCTGGTTAGAGGGAGGTCCGCTGTCAGGGGAGCAGTCTGGTTAGAGGGAAGTCCGCTGTCAGGCGAGTAGTCTGGTTAGAGGAAGGTCCGCTGTCTGGGGAGTAGTCTGGTTAGAGGGAGGTCCGCTGTCAGGGGAGCAGTCGCTGGTTTGATAAAGGTCCGCTGTCAGGGGAGCAGTCGCTGGTTTGATAGAAGTCCGCTGTCAGTGGAGCAGTCGCTGGTTTGAGGGAGGTCCGCTGCAAGGGGAGCAGTCTGGTCAGAGGGAGGTTAGCTGTCAGGGGAGCAGTTGCTCGATAGAGGGAGGTCCGCTGTTAGGGGAGCAGTCTGGTTAGAAGGAGTTTCGCTGTCAGGGGAGCAGTCTGGTTAGAGGGAGGTCCGCTGTCAGGGGCGCAGTAGCTCGTTAGAGGGAGGTCCGCTGTCAGGGGAGCAGTCGCTCGTTAGAGGGAGGTCCGCTGTCAAGGGAGCAGTCGCTGGTTAGAGGGAGGTTAGCTGTCAAGGGAGCAGTCGCTGGTTTGATAGAGGTCCGCTGTCAGGGGAGCAGTCGCTGGTTAGAGGGAGGTCCGCTGTCAGGGGAGCAGTCGCTCGTTAGAGGGAGGTCCGCTGTCTTGGGAGCAGTCGCTGGTTTGATAGAGGTCCGCTGTCAGGGAGCAGTCGCTGGTTAGAGGGAGTTCCGATGTCAGGGGAGCAGTCGCTGGTTAAAGGGAGGTCCGCTGTCAGGGGAGCAGTCGCTCATTAGAGGGAGGTCCGCTGTCAGGGGAGCAGTGGCTGGTTAGAGGGAGGTTAGCTGTCAGGGGAGCAGTCGTTGTTTAGAGGGAGGTCCGCTGTCAGGGGAGCAGTCGCTCGTTGGAGGGAGGTCCGCTGTCAGGGGAGCAGTCGCTGGTTTGATAGAGGTCCGCTGTCAGGGGAGCAGTCGCTGGTTACAGGGAGGTACGCTGTCAGGGGAGCAGTCGCTGGTTAGAGGGAGGTCCGCTGTCAGGGGAGCAGTCTGGTTAGAGGGAGGCCCGCTGTCAGGGGAGCAGTCTGGTTAGAGGGAGGTCCGCTGTCAGTGGAGCAGTCGCTGGTTAAAGGGAGATCCGCTGTCAGGAGAGCAGTCTGGTTAGAGGGAGGTCCGCTGTCAGAGGAGCAGTCGCTGGTTAGAGAGAGGTTAGCTGTCAGGGGAGCAGTCGGGTTAGATGGAGGTTAGCTGTCAGGGGAGCAGTCTGGTGAGAGGGAGGTCCGCTGTCAGGGGAGCAGTCGCTGGTTAGAGGGAGGTTAGCTGTCAGGGGAGCAGTCTGGTTAGAGCGAGGTCCGCTGTCAGGGGAGTAGTCTGGTTAGAAGGAGGTCCGCTGTCAGGGGAGTAGTCTAGTTAGAGGGAGGTCCGCTGTCAGGGGAGCAGTCGCTGGTTTGATAAAGGTTCGCTGTCAGGGCAGCAGTCGCTGGTTTGATAAAAGTCCGCTGTCAGTGGAGCAGTCGCTGGTTTGAGGGAGGTCTGCTGCCAGGGGAGCAGTCTGGTCAGAGGTAGGTTGGCTGTCAGGGGAGCAGTCGCTCGATAGAGGGAGGTCCGCTGTTAGGGGAGCAGTCTGGTTAGAGGGAGGTCTGCTGTCAGGGGAGCAGTCTGGTTAGAGGGAGGTCCGCTGTCAGGGGAGCAGTAGCTCGTTAGAGGGAGGTCCGCTGACAGGGGAGCAGTCGCTGGTTAGAGGGAAGTCCGCTGTGAGGGGATCAGTCGCTGGTTAGAGGGAGTTCCGCTGTCAGGGGAGCAGTCGCTGGTTAGAGGGAGGTTAGCTGTCAGGGGAGCAGTCTGGTTACAGGGATGCCCGCTGTCAGGGGAGCAGTCGCACGTGAGAGGGAGGTCCGCTGTCAGGGGAATAGTCTGGTTAGAGGGAGGTTAGCTCTCAGTGGAGCAGTCTGGTTAGAGAGAGGTTAGCTGTCAGGGGAGCAGTCTGGTTAGAGGGAGGTCCGCTGTTAGGGGAGCAGTCTGGTTAAAGGGAGGTCCGCTGTCAGGGGAGCAGTCTGGTTAGAGGGAGGTCTGCTATCAGGGGAGTAGTCTGGTTAGAGAGAGGTTAGCGGCAGGGGAGCAGTCGCTCATTAGAGGGAGGTTAGCTGTCAGGGGAGCAGTCTGGTTAGAGGGAGGTCCGCTGTCAGGGGAATAGTCTGGTTAGAGGTAGGTTAGCTGTCAGGGGAGCAGTCTGGTTAGACGGAGGTCCGCTGACAGGGGAGCAGTCTGGTTAAAGGGAGGTCCGCTGTTAGAGGAGCAGTCGCTCGTTAGAGGGAGGTTAGCTGTCAGGGGAGCAGTCTGGTTAGAGGGAGGTCCGCTGTCAGGGGAGCAGTCTGGTTAGAGGGAGGTCCGCTGTCAGGAGAGCAGTCTGGTTAGAGGGAGGTCCGCTGTCAGGAGAGCAGTCGCTCGTTAGAGGGAGGTTAGCTGTCAGGGGAGCTGTCTGGTTAGAGGGAGGTTCGCTGTCAGAGGAGCAGTCTGGTTAGAAGGAGGTTAGCAGTCAGGGGAGTAGTCTCATTAGAGGGCGGTCCGCTGTCAGGGGAGCAGTCTGGTTAGAGGGAGGTCCGCTGTCAGGGAAGCAGTCGCCCGTTAGAGGGAGGTTAGCTGGCAGGGGAGCAGTCTGGTTAGAAGGAGGTCCGCTGTGATAAAAACAGTCTGGTTAGAGGGCGGTTAGCTGTCAGGGGAGCAGTCTGGTTAGAGGGAGGTCCGCTGTCAGGGAATAGTCTGGTTAGAGGGAGGTTAGCTGTCAGGGGAGCAGTCGCTGGTTAGAGGGAGGTCCGCTGTCAGGGGAGCAGTCTGGTTAGAGGGAGGTCCGCTGTCAGGGGAGTAGTCTGGTTAGAGGGAGTTTAGCTGTCAGGGGAGTATTCTGGTTAGAGGGAGGTCCGCTGTCAGGAGAGCAGTCTGGTTAGAGGAAAGTCCGCTGTCAGGGGAGTAGTCGCTGGTTAGAGGGAGGTTACCTCTCAGGGGAGCATTCGCTGGTTAGAGGGAGGTCTGCTGCAGGGGAGCAGTCGCTGGTTAGAGGCAGGTCCGCTGGGAGGGGAGCAGTCGCTGGTTAGAGGGAGCTCTGCTGTCAGAGGAGCAGTCGCTGGTTAGAGGGAGGTTAGCTGTCAGGGGAGCAGTCGCTGGTTAGAGGGAAATCCGCTGTCAGGAGAGTAGTCTGGTTAGAGGGAGGTCCGCTGTCAGGGTAGTAGTCTGGTTAGAGGGAGGTCCGCTGTCAGGGGAGCAGTCGCTGGTTAGAGGGAGGTCCGCTATCAGGGGTGCAGTCTGGTTAGAGGGAGGTCCACTGTCAGGGGAGCAGTCTGGTTCGAGGGAGGTCCGCTGTCAGGGGAGCAGTCGCTGGTTAGAGGGAGGTCCGCTGTCAGGGGAGCAGTCTGGTTAGAGGGAGGTCCGCTGTCAGGGGAGCAGTCTGGTTAGATGGATGTTAGCTGTCAGGGGAGCAGTCGCTGGTTAGAGGTAGGTCCGCTGTCAGGGGAGTAGTCTGGTTAGATGGAGGTTAGCTGTCAGGGGAGCAGTCGCTGGTTAGAGGGAGGTCCGCTGTCAGGGGAGCAGTCTGGTTAGAGGGAGGTCCGCTGTCAGGGGAGCAGTCGCTCGTTAGAGGGAGGTCCGCTGTCAGGGGAGCAGTCGCTGGTTAGAGGGAGGTCCGCTGGCAGTGGAGTAGTCTGGTTAGAAGGAGGTCTGCTCTCAGGGGAGCAGTTGCTGGTTTGATAGAGGTCCGCTGTCAGTGGAGCAGTCGCTGGTTTCATAGAGGTCCGCTGCCAGAGGAGCAGTCGCTGGTTAGAGGGAGGTCCGCTGTCAGGGGAGCAGTCGCTGGTTTGATATAGGTCCGCTGTCAGGGGAACAATCGCTCGTTAGAGGGAGGTCCGCTGTCAGGAGAGCTGTCGCTGGTTAGAGGGAAGTTAGCTGTCAGGGGAGCAGTCGCTGGTTTGCTAGAGGTCCGCTGTCAGGGGAGCAGTCTGGTTAGAGGGAGGTTAGCTGTCAGGGGAGCAGTCTGGTTAGAGGGAGGTCCGCTGTCAGGGGAGCAGTCTGGTTCGAGAGAGGTCCGCTGTCAGGGGAGCAGTAGCTCGTTAGAGGGAGGTCCGCTGTCAGGGGAGCAGTCGCTCGTTAGAGGGAGTTCCGCTCTCAGGGGAGCAGTCGCTGGTTAGAGGGAGGTTAGCTGTCAGGGGACCAGTCGCTGGTTTGATAAAGGTCCGCTGTCAGGGGAGCAGTCGCTGGTTAGAGGGAGATCCGCTGTCAGGGGAGCAGTCGCTCGTTAGAGGGAGGTCCGCTGTCAGGGGAGCAGTCGCTGGTTAGAGGGAGGTCCGCTGTCAGGCGAGCAGTCGCTGGTTAGAGGGAGGTCCGCTGTCAGGGGAGCAGTCGCTCGTTAGAGGGAGGTCCGCTGTCAGGGGAGCAGTCGCTGGTTAGAGGGAGGTCCGCTGTCAGTGGAGCAGTCGCTGGTTAAAGGGAGGTCCGCTGTCAGGGGAGCAGTCTGGTTAGAGGGAGGTCCGCTGTCAGAGGAGCAGTCGCTGGTTAGAGGGAGGTCCGCTGTCAGGGGAGTAGTCTGGTTAGAGGGAGGTTAGCTGTCAGTGGAGCAGTCGCTGGTTAGAGGGAGGTCCGCTGTCAGGGGAGCAGTCTGGTTAGAGGGAGGTCCGCTGTCAGGGGAGCAGTCGCTCGTTAGAGGGAGGTCCGCTGTCAAGGGAGCAGTCTGGTTAGAGGGAGGTCCGCTGTCAGGGGAGCAGTCGCTCGTTAGAGGGAGGTCCGCTGTCAGGGGAGCAGTCGCTGGTTAGAGGGAGGTCCGCTGTCAGTGGAGTAGTCTGGTTAGAGGGAGGTCCGCTGTCAGGGGAGCCGTCGCTGGTTTGATAGAGGTCCGCTGTCAGTGGAGCAGTCACTGGTTTGATAGAGGTCCCCTGCCAGGGGAGCAGTCGCTGGTTAGAGGGAGGTCCGCTGTCAGGGGAGCAGTCGCTGGTTTGATAGAGGTCCGCTGTCAGGGGAGTAGTCGCTCGTTAGAGGGAGGTCCGCTGTCAGGGGAGCAGTCGCTGGTTAGCGGGAGGTGAGCTGTCAGGGGAGCAGTGGCTGGTTTGCTAGAGGTCCGCTGTCAGGGGAGCAGTATGGTTAGAGGGAGGTTAGCTGTCAGGAGAGCAGTCTGGTTAGAGGGAGGTCCGCTGTCAGGGTAGCAGTCTGGTTTGAGGGAGGTCCGCTGTCAGGGGAGCAGTCGCTGGTTAGAGGGAGGTTAGCTGTCAGGGGAGCAGTCTGGTTAGATGGAGGTTAACTGTCAGGAGAGCAGTCTGGTTAGAGGGAGGTCCGCTGTCAGGGGAGCAGTCGCTGGTTAGAGAGAGGTTAGCTGTCAAGGGAGCAGTCTGGTTAGATGGAGGTTAGCTGTCAGGGGAGCAGTCGCTCGTTAGAGGGAGGTCCGCTGTCAGGGGAGTAGTCCGGTTAGAGGGAGGTCCGCTGTCAGGGGAGTAGTCTAGTTAGAGGGAGGTCCGCTGTCAGGGGAGAAGTCGCTGGTTTGATAAAGGTCCGCTGTCAGGGGAGCAGTCGCTGGTTTGATAAAAGTCCGCTGTCAGTGGAGCAGTCGCTGGTTTGAGGGAGGTCCGCTGCCAGGGGAGCAGTCCGGTCAGAGGGAGGTTAGCTGTCAGGGGAGCAGTCGCTCTATAGAGGGAGGTCCGCTGTTAGGGGAGCAGTCTGGTTAGAGAGAGGTCCGCTGTCAGGGGAGCAGTCTGGTTAGAGGGAGGTCCGCTGTCAAAGGAGCAGTATCTCGTTAGAGGGAGGTCCGCTGTCAGGGGAGCAGTATCTCGTTAGAGGGAGGTCCGCTGTCAGGGGAGCCGTCGCTGGTTAGAGGGAAGTCCGCTGTGAGGGGAGCAGTCGCTGGTTAGAGGGAGGTCCGCTGTCATGGGAGAAGTCGCTGGTTAGAGGGAGGTTAGCTGTCAGAGGAGCAGTCTGGTTAGAGGGATGCCCGCTGTCAGGGGAGCAGTCGCACGTAAGAGGGAAGTCCGCTGTCAGGGGAATAGTCTGGTTAGAGGGAGGTTAGCTCTCAGTGGAGCAGTCTGGTTAGAGGGAGGTCCGCTGTCAGGGGAGCAGTCGCTCGTTAGAGGGAGGTCCGCTGTCAGGGGAGTAGTCTAGTTAGAGGGAGGTTAGCTGTCAGGGGAGCAGTCTGGTTAGAGGGAGGTCCGCTGTCAGGGGAGCAGCCGCTGGTTAGAGGCAGGTTAGCTGTCAGGGGAGCAGTCTGGTTAGCGGGAGGTCCGCTGTCAGGGGAGCAGTCGCTGGTTTGATAGAGGTCCGCTGTCAGGGGAGCAGTCTGGTTAGAGGGAGGTCCGCTGTCAGGAGAGTAGCCTGGTTAGAAGGAGGTTATCTGTCAGGGGATCAGTCGCTAGTTAGAGGGAGGTCCGCTGTCAGGGGAGTAGTCTGGTTAGAGGGAGGTCCGCTGTCAGGGGAGCAGTCGCTGGTTAGAGGGAGGTTAGCTGTCAGGGGAACAGTCTGGTTAGAGAGAGGTTAGCTGTCAGTGGAGCAGTCTGGTTAGAGGGAGGTCCACTGTCAGGGGAGCAGTCGCTGGTTAGAGGGAGGTCCGCTGTCAAGGGAGCAGTCTGGTTAGAGGGAGGTCCGCTGTCAGGGGAGCAGTCTGGTTAGAGAGAGGTTAGCTGTCAGGGCAGCAGTCTGGTTAGAGGGAGGTCCGCTGTCGGGGAGTAGTCTGTATTGTATTGTATTGTATTGTATTACGATCGTAGGGTTATCCACAATAAGTCGTGGCTATTACCACCCCGAGTCAAACGGTACAGGAATAGAAACATGCAGGTCCAAAACACGAGAGATATGCCACAAACACACACACACACACACATACACACACACAAACACATTCAGCGACGTCCTGTATCGCCAGCGGTTGTCAGATGTGCCTCCACAGCACGAACAAAGCATCTCTGTGTCATTTCGGTGACACCGGCAGGCAGTGCGTTGTACAACGCTGGAGCATGATATGCAAATCTGGTTAGATTTGCGATTTGCGTTATTTGCGTTAGATTTTGGTTAGGTTAGTCTGGTTAGTGGGAGGTTAGCTATCAGTGGAGCATTCTGGTTAGAGGGAGGTCCGCTGTCAGGGGAGCAGTCTGGTTAGAGGGAGGTCCGCTGTCAGGGGAGCAGTCGCTTGTTAAAGGGAGGTTAGCTGTCAGGGGAGCAGTCTGGTTAGAGGGAGGTCCGCTGTCAGAGGAGCAGTCTGGTTAGAGGGAGGTTAGCTGTAAGGGGAGCAGTCTGGTTAGAGGGAGGTCCGCTATCAGGGGAACAGTCGCTCGTTAGAGGGAGGTTAGCTGTCAGGAGAGCAGTCGCTGGTTCGCTAGAGGTCCGCTGTCAGGGGAGAAGTCTGGTTAGAGGGAGGTTAGCTGTCAGGGGAGCAGTCTGGTTAGAGGGAGGTCCGCTGTCAGAGGAGCAGTCTGGTTCGAGGGAGGTCCGCTGTCAGGGGAGCAGTCGCTGGTTAGAGGGAGGTTAGCTGTCAGGGGAGCAGTCTGGTTAGATGGAGGTTAGCTGTCAGGAGAGCAGTCTGGTTAGAGGGAGGTCCACTGTCAGGGGAGCAGTCGCTGGTTACAGAGAGGTTAGCTGTCAGGGGAGCAGTCTGGTTAGATGGAGGTCCGCTGTCAGGGGAGCAGTAGCTCGTTAGAGGGAGGTCCGCTGTCAGGGGAGCAGTCGCTGGTTAGAGGGAGGTCCGCTGTCAGGGAAGCAGTCGCTGGTTAGAGGGAGGTCCGCTGTCAGGGGAGCAGTCGCTGGTTAGAGGGAGGTCCGCTGTCAGGGGAGAAGTCGCTCGTTAGAGGGAGGTCCGCTGTCAGGGGAGCAGTCGCTGGTTTGATAGAGGTCGGCTGTCAGGGGTGCAGTCGCTGGTTAGAGGGAGGTCCGATGTCAGGGAGCAGTCGCTGGTAAAAGGGAGGTCCGCTGTCAGGGGAGCAGTCGCTCATTAAAGGGAGGTCCGCTGTCAGGGGAGCAGTGGCTGGTTAGAGGGAGGTTAGCTGTCAGGGGAGCAGTCGTTCGTTAGAGGGAGGTCCGCTGTCATGGGAGCAGTCGCTCGTTGGAGGGAGGTCCGATGTCAGGGGAGCAGTCGCTGGTTACAGGGAGGTACGCTGTCAGGGGAGCAGTCGCTGGTTAGAGGGAGGTCCGCTGTCAGGGGAGCAGTCTGGTTAGAGAGAGGTCCGCTGTCATGGGACCAGTCTGGTTAGAGGGAGGTCCGCTGTCAGTGGAGCAGTCGCTGGTTAAAGGGAGGTCCGCCGTCAGGGGAGCAGTCTGGTTAGAGGAAGGTCCGCTGTCAGAGGAGCAGTCGCTGGTTAGAGAGAGTTTAGCTGTCAGGGGAGCAGTCTGGTTAGATGGAGGTTAGCTGTCAGGGGAGCAGTCTGGTTAGAGGGAGGTCCGCTGTCAGGGTAGCTGTCGCTGATTAGAGGGAGATTAGCTGTCAGGGGAGCAGTCTGGTTAGAGGGAGGTCCGCTGTCAGGGGAGCAGTCTGGTTAGAGGGAGGTCCGCTGTCAGGCGAGTAGTCTGGTTAGAGGGAGGTCCGCTGTCAGGGGAGTAGTCTAGTTAGAGGGAGGTCCGCTGTCAGGGGAGCAGTCGCTGGTTTGATAAAGGTCCGCTGTCAGGGGAGCAGTCGCTGGTTTGATAAAAGTCCGCCGTCAGTGGAGCAGTCGCTGGTTTGAGGGAGGTCCGCTGCCAGGGGAGCAGTCTGGTCAGAGGGAGGTTAGCTGTCAGGGGAGCAGTCGCTCTATAGAGGGAGGTCCGCTGTTAGGGGAGCAGTCTGGTTAGAGAGAGGTCCGCTGTCAGGGGAGCAGTCTGGTTAGAGGGAGGTCCGCTGTCAGGGGAGCAGTATCTCGTTAGAGGGAGGTCCGCTGTCAGGGGAGCAGTATCTCGTTAGAGGGAGGTCCGCTGTCAGGGGAGCAGTCGCTGGTTAGAGGGAAGACCGCTCTGAGGGGAGCAGTCGCTGGTTAGAGGGAGGTCCGCTGTCATGGGAGCAGTCGCTGGTTAGAGGGAGGTTAGCTGTCAGAGGAGCAGTCTGGTTAGAGGGATGCCCGCTGTCAGGGGAGCAGTCGCATGTAAGAGGGAAGTCCGCTGTCAGGGGAATAGTCTGGTTAGAGGGAGGTTAGCTCTCAGTGGAGCAGTCTGGTTAGAGGGAGGTCCGCTGTCAGGGGAGCAGTCGCTTGTTAGAGGGAGGTCCGCTGTCAGGGGAGTAGTCTGGTTAGAGGGAGGTTAGCTGTCAGGGGAGCAGTCTGGTTAGAGGGAGGTCCGCTGTCAGGGGAGCAGCCGCTGGTTAGAGGCAGGTTAGCTGTCAGGGGAGCAGTCTGGTTAGCGGGAGGTCCGCTGTCAGGGGAGCAGTCGCTGGTTTGATAGAGGTCCGCTGTCAGGGGAGCAGTCTGGTTAGAGGGAGGTCCGCTGTCAGGGGAGTAGCCTGGTTAGAAGGAGGTTATCTGTCAGGGGAGCAGTCGCTAGTTAGAGGGAGGTCCGCTGTCAGGGGAGTAGTCTGGTTAGAGGGAGGTCCGCGGTCAGGGGAGCAGTCGCTGGTTAGAGGGAGGTTAGCTGTCAGGGGAACAGTCTGGTTAGAGAGAGGTTAGCTGTCAGTGGAGCAGTCTGGTTAGAGGGAGGTCCACTGTCAGGGGAGCAGTCGCTGGTTAGAGGGAGGTACGCTGTCAAGGGAGCAGTCTGGTTAGAGGGAGGTCCGCTGTCAGGGGAGCAGTCTGGTTAGAGAGAGGTTAGCTGTCAGGGGAGCAGTCTGGTTAGAGGGAGGTCCGCTGTCGGGGAGTAGTCTGTATTGTATTGTATTGTATTGTATTACGATCGTAGGGTTATCCACAATAAGTCGTGGCTATTACCACCCCGAGTCAAACGGTAAAAGAATAGAAACATGCAGGTCCAAAACACGAGACATATGCCACAAACACACACACACATAAACACACACAAACACATTCAGCGACGTCCTGTATCGCCAGCGGTTGTCAGATGTGCCTCCACAGCACGAACAAAGCATCTCTGTGTCATTTCGGTGACACCGGCAGGCAGTGCGTTGTACAACGCTGGAGCATGATATGCAAATCTGGTTAGATTTGCGATTTGCGTTATTTGCGTTAGATTTTGGTTAGGTTAGTCTGGTTAGTGGGAGGTTAGCTGTCAGTGGAGCATTCTGGTTAGAGGGAGGTCCGCTGTGAAGGGAGCAGTCTGGTTAGAGGGAGGTCCGCTGTCAGGGGAGCAGTCTGGTTAGAGGGAGGTCCGCTGTCAGGCGAGTAGTCTGGTTAGAGGGAGGTCCGCTGTCAGGGGCGTAGTCTAGTTAGAGGGAGGTCCGCTGTCAGGGGAGCAGTCGCTGGTTTGATAAAGGTCCGCTGTCAGGGGAGCAGTCGCTGGTTTGATAAAAGTCCGCTGTCAGTGGAGCAGTCGCTGGTTTGAGGGAGTTCCGCTGCCAGGGGAGCAGTCTGGTCAGAGGGAGGTTAGCTGTCAGGGGAGCAGTCGCTCTATAGAGGGAGGTCCGCTGTTAGGGGAGCAGTCTGGTTAGAGGGAGGTCCGCTGTCAGGAGAGCAGTCTGGTTAGAGGGAGGTCCGCTGTCAGGGGAGCAGTAGCTCGTTAGAGGGAGGTCCGCTGTCAGGGGAGCAGTCGCTGGTTAGAGGGAAGTCCGCTGTGAGGGGAGCAGTCGCTGGTTAGAGGGAGGTCCGCTGTCAGGGGAGCAGTCGCTGGTTAGAGGGAGGTTAGCTGTCAGGGGAGCAGTCTGGTTAGAGGGATGCCCGCTGTCAGGGGAGCAGTCGCACGTAAGAGGGAGGTCCGCTATCAGGGGAATAGTCTGGTTAGAGGGAGGTTAGCTCTCAGTGGAGTAGTCTGGTTAGAGGGAGGTCCGCTGTCAGGGGAGCAGTCGCTCGTTAGAGGGAGGTCCGCTGTCAGGGGAGTAGTCTGGTTAGAGGGAGGTTAGCTGTCAGGGGAGCAGTCTGGTTAGAGGGAGGTCCGCTGTCAGGGGAGCAGCCGCTGGTTAGAGGCAGGTTAGCTGTCAGGGGAGCAGTCTGGTTAGAGGGAGGTCCGCTGTCAGGGGAGCAGTCGCTGGTTTGATAGAGGTCCGCTGTCAGGGGAGCAGTCTGGTTAGAGGGAGGTCCGCTGTCAGGGGAGTAGCCTGGTTAGAGGGAGGTTATCTGTCAGGGGAGCAGTCGCTAGTTAGAGGGAGGTCCGCTGTCAGGGGAGTAGTCTGGTTAGAGGGAGCTCCGCTGTCAGGGGAGCATTTGCTGGTTAGAGGGAGGTTAGCTGTCAGGGGAACAGTCTGGTTAGAGAGAGGTTAGCTGTCAGTGGAGCAGTCTGGTTAGAGGGAGGTCCACTGTCAAGGGAGCAGTCGCTGGTTAGAGGGAGGTTTGCTGTCAAGGGACCAGTCTGGTTAGAGGGAGGTCCGCTGTCAGGGGAGCAGTCGCTGGTTGGAGGGAGGTTAGCTGTCAGGGGAGAAGTCGCTGGTTAGAAGGTGGTCCGCTGTCAGGGGAGCAGTCGCTGGTTAGAGGGAGGTCCGCTGTCAGGGGAGCAGTCTGGTTAGAGGGAGGTCCGCTGTCAGGGGAGTAGTCTGGTTTGATAGAGGTCCGCTGTCAGGAGAGCAGTCGCTCGTTAGAGGGAGGTCCGCTGTCAGGGGAGCAGTCAGGTCAGAGGGAGGTCCGCTGTCAGAGGAGCAGTCAATGGTTAGAGGGAGGTCCGCTGTCAGGTGAGTAGTCTGGTTAGAGGGAGGTTAGCTGTCAGGGGAGCAGTCGCTGGTTAGAGGGAGGTCCGCTGTCAGGGGAGCAGTCGCTCGTTAGAGGGAGGTCCGCTGTCAGGAGAGCAGTCGCTGGTTAGAGGGAGGTCCGCTATCAGTGGAGTAGTCTGGTTAGAGGGAGGTCTGCTGTCAGGGGAGCAGTCGCTGGATTGATAGAGGTCCGCTGTCAGTGGAGCAGTCGCTGGTTTGATAGAGGTCACCTGCCAGGGGAGCAGTCGCTGGTTAGAGGGAGGTCCGCTGTCAGGGGAGCAGTCGCTGGTTTGATAGAGGTCTGCTGTCAGGGGAGTAGTCGCTCGTTAGAGGGAGGTCCGCTGTCAGGGGAGCAGTCTCTGGTTAGAGGGAGGTTAGCTGTCAGGGGAGCAGTCGCTGGTTTGCTAGAGGTCCGCTGTCAGGGGAGCAGTCTGGTTAGAGGGAGGTTAGCTGTCAGGGGAGCAGTCTGGTTAGAGGGAGGTCCGCTGTCAGGGGAGCAGTCTGGTTCGAGGGAGGTCCGCTGTCAGGGGAGCAGTCGCTGGTTAGAGGGAGGTTAGCTGTCAGGGGAGCAGTCTGGTTAGATGGAGGTTAGCTGTCAGGAGAGCAGTCTGGTTAGAGGGAGGTCCGCTGTCAGGGGAGCAGTCTGGTTAGAGGGAGGTCCACTGTCAGGGGAGCAGTCGCTGGTTAGAGGGAAGTCCGCTGTGAGGGGAGCAGTCGCTGGTTAGAGGGAGGTCCGCTGTCAGGGGAGCAGTCGCTGGTTTGATAAAGGTCCGCTGTCAGGAGAGCAGTCGCTGGTTTGATAAAAGTCCGCTGTCAGTGGAGCAGTCGCTGGTTTGAGGGAGTTCCGCTGCCAGGGGAGCAGTCTGGTCAGAGGGAGGTTAGCTGTCAGGGGAGCAGTCGCTCTATAGAGGGAGGTCCGCTGTTAGGGGAGCAGTCTGGTTAGAGGGAGGTCCGCTGTCAGGGGAGCAGTCTGGTTAGAGGGAGGTCCGCTGTCAGGGGAGCAGTAGCTCGTTAGAGGGAGGTCCGCTGTCAGGGGAGCAGTCGCTGGTTAGAGGGAAGTCCGCTGTGAGGGGAGCAGTCGCTGGTTAAAGGGAGGTCCGCTGTCAGGGGAGCAGTCGCTGGTTAGAGGGAGGTTATCTGTCAGGGGAGCAGTCTGGTTAGAGGGATGCCCGCTGTCAGGGGAGCAGTCGCACGTAAGAGGGAGGTCCGCTGTCAGGGGAATAGTCTGGTTAGAGGGAGGTTAGCTCTCAGTGGAGCAGTCTGGTTAGAGGGAGGTCCGCGGTCAGGGAGCAGTCGCTCGTTCGAAGGAGGTCCGCTGTCAGGGGAGTAGTCTGGTTAGAGGGAGGTTAGCTGTCAGGAGAGCAGTCGCTGGTTAGAGGGAGGTCCGCTGACAGGGGAGCAGTCTGGTTAGAGGGAGGTCCGCTGTCAGGCGAGCAGTCGCTGGTTTGATAGAGGTCCGCTGTCAGGGGAGCAGTCTGGTTAGAGGAAGGTCCGCTGTCAGGGGAGCAGTCGCTCGTTACAGGGAGGTCCGCTGTCAGGGGAGTAGTCTGGTTAGAGGGAGGTTAGCTGTCAGGGAAGCAGTCGCTGGTTAGAGGGAGGTCCGCTGTCAGGGGAGCAGTCTGGTTAGAGGGAGGTCCGCTGTCAGGGGAGCAGTCGCTCGTTAGAGGGAGGTCCGCTGTCAGGGGACCAGTCGCTGGTTAGAGGGAGGTCCGCTGTCAGGGGAGTAGTCGCTCGTTAGGGGGAGGTCCGCTGTCAGGGGAGCAGTCGCTGGTTAGAGGGAGGTTAGCTGTCAGGGGAGCAGTCGCTGGTTTGCTAGAGGTCCGCTGTCAGGGGAGCAATCTGGTTAGAGGGAGGTTAGCTGTCAGGGGAGCAGTCTGGTTAGAGGGAGGTCCGCTGTCAGGGGAGCAGTCTGGTTCAAGGGAGGTCCGCTGTCAGGGGAGCAGTCGCTGGTTAGAGGGAGGTTAGCTGTCAGGGGAGCAGTCTGGTTAGATGGAGGTTAGCTGTCAGGAGAGCAGTCTGTTTAGAGGGAGGTCCGCTGTCAGGGGAGCAGTCGTTGGTTAGAGAGAGGTTAGCTGTCAGGGGAGCAGTCTGGTTAGATGGAGGTTAGCTGTCAGGGGAGCAGTCTGGTTAGAGGGAGGTCCGCTGTCAGGGGAGCAGTCGCTGGTTAGAGGGAGGTTAACTGTCAGGGGAGCAGTCTGGTTAGAGGGAGGTCCGCTGTCAAGGGAGTAGTCTGGTTAGAAGGAGGTCCGCTGTCAGGGGAATAGTCTGGTTAGAGGGAGGTCCGCTGTCAGGGGAGCAGTCTGGTTAGAGGGAAGTCCGCTGTCAGGCGAGTAGGTCCGCTGTCTGGGGAGTAGTCTGGTTAGAGGGAGGTCCGCTGTCAGGGGAGCAGTCGCTGGTTTGATAAAGGTCCGCTGTCAGGGGAGCAGTCGCTGGTTTGATAGAAGTCCGCTGTCAGTGGAGCAGTCGCTGGTTTGAGGGAGGTCCGCTGCAAGGGGAGCAGTCTGGTCAGAGGGAGGTTAGCTGTCAGGGGAGCAGTTGCTCGATAGAGGGAGGTCCGCTGTTAGGGGAGCAGTCTGGTTAGAAGGAGTTTCGCTGTCAGGGAAGCAGTCTGGTTAGAGGGAGGTCCGCTGTCAGGGGCGCAGTAGCTCGTTAGAGGGAGGTCCGCTGTCAGGGGAGCAGTCGCTGGTTAGAGGGAGGTCCGCTGTCAGGGGAGCAGTCGCTCGTTAGAGGGAGGTCCGCTGTCAAGGGAGCAGTCGCTGGTTAGAGGGAGGTTAGCTGTCAAGGGAGCAGTCGCTGGTTTGATAGAGGTCCGCTGTCAGGGGAGCAGTCGCTGGTTAGAGGGAGGTCCGCTGTCAGGGGAGCAGTCGCTCGTTAGAGGGAGGTCCGCTGTCTTGGGAGCAGTCGCTGGTTTGATAGAGGTCCGCTGTCAGGGAGCAGTCGCTGGTTAGAGGGAGTTCCGATGTCAGGGGAGCAGTCGCTGGTTAAAGGGAAGTCCGCTGTCAGGGGAGCAGTCGCTCATTAGAGGGAGGTCCGCTGTCAGGGGAGCAGTGGCTGGTTAGAGGGAGGTTAGCTGTCAGGGGAGCAGTCGTTGTTTAGAGGGAGGTCCGCTGTCAGGGGAGCAGTCGCTCGTTGGAGGGAGGTCCGCTGTCAGGGGAGCAGTCGCTGGTTACAGGGAGGTACGCTGTCAGGGGAGCAGTCGCTGGTTAGAGGGAGGTCCGCTGTCAGGGGAGCAGTCTGGTTAGAGGGAGGCCCGCTGTCAGGGGAGCAGTCTGGTTAGAGGGAGGTCCGCTGTCAGTGGAGCAGTCGCTGGTTAAAGGGAGATCCGCTGTCAGGAGAGCAGTCTGGTTAGAGGGAGGTCCGCTGTCAGAGGAGCAGTCGCTGGTTAGAGAGAGGTTAGCTGTCAGGGGAGCAGTCGGGTTAGATGGAGGTTAGCTGTCAGGGGAGCAGTCTGGTGAGAGGGAGGTCCGCTGTCAGGGGAGCAGTCGCTGGTTAGAGGGAGGTTAGCTGTCAGGGGAGCAGTCTGGTTAGAGCGAGGTCCGCTGTCAGGGGAGTACTCTGGTTAGAAGGAGGTCCGCTGTCAGGGGAGTAGTCTAGTTAGAGGGAGGTCCGCTGTCAGGGGAGCAGTCGCTGGTTTGATAAAGGTTCGCTGTCAGGGCAGCAGTCGCTGGTTTGATAAAAGTCCGCTGTCAGTGGAGCAGTCGCTGGTTTGAGGGAGGTCCGCTGCCAGGGGAGCAGTCTGGTCAGAGGGAGGTTGGCTGTCAGGGGAGCAGTCGCTCGATAGAGGGAGGTCCGCTGTTAGGGGAGCAGTCTGGTTAGAGGGAGGTCTGCTGACAGGGGAGCAGTCTGGTTAGAGGGAGGTCCGCTGTCAGGGGAGCAGTAGCTCGTTAGAGGGAGGTCCGCTGACAGGGGAGCAGTCGCTGGTTAGAGGGAAGTCCGCTGTGAGGGGATCAGTCGCTGGTTAGAGGGAGTTCCGCTGTCAGGGGAGCAGTCGCTGGTTAGAGGGAGGTTAGCTGTCAGGGGAGCAGTCTGGTTACAGGGATGCCCGCTGTCAGGGGAGCAGTCGCACGTAAGAGGGAGGTCCGCTGTCAGGGGAATAGTCTGGTTAGAGGGAGGTTAGCTCTCAGTGGAGCAGTCTGGTTAGAGAGAGGTTAGCTGTCAGGGGAGCAGTCTGGTTAGAGGGAAGTCCGCTGTTAGGGGAGCAGTCTGGTTAGAGGGAGGTCCGCTGTCAGGGGAGCAGTCTGGTTAGAGGGAGGTCTGCTATCAGGGGAGTAGTCTGGTTAGAGAGAGGTTAGCGGCAGGGGAGCAGTCGCTCGTTAGAGGGAGGTTAGCTGTCAGGGGAGCAGTCTGGTTAGAGGGAGGTCCGCTGTCAGGGGAATAGTCTGGTTAGAGGTAGGTTAGCTGTCAGGGGAGCAGTCTGGTTAGACGGAGGTCCGCTGACAGGGGAGCAGTCTGGTTAAAGGGAGGTCCGCTGTTAGAGGAGCAGTCGCTCGTTAGAGGGAGGTTAGCTGTCAGGGGAGCAGTCTGGTTAGAGGGAGGTCCGCTGTCAGGGGAGCAGTCTGGTTAGAGGGAGGTCCGCTGTCAGGAGAGCAGTCTGGTTAGAGGGAGGTCCGCTGTCAGGAGAGCAGTCGCTCGTTAGAGGGAGGTTAGCTGTCAGGGGAGCAGTCTGGTTAGAGGGAGGTTCGCTGTCAGAGGAGCAGTCTGGTTAGAAGGAGGTTAGCAGTCAGGGGAGTAGTCTCATTAGAGGGCGGTCCGCTGTCAGGGGAGCAGTCTGGTTAGAGGGAGGTCCGCTGTCAGGGAAGCAGTCGCCCGTTAGAGGGAGGTTAGCTGGCAGGGGAGCAGTCTGGTTAGAAGGAGGTCCGCTGTGAGAAAAACAGTCTGGTTAGAGGGCGGTTAGCTGTCAGGGGAGCAGTCTGGTTAGAGGGAGGTCCGCTGTCAGGGAATAGTCTGGTTAGAGGGAGGTTAGCTGTCAGGGGAGCAGTCGCTGGTTAGAGGGAGGTCCGCTGTCAGGGGAGCAGTCTGGTTAGAGGGAGGTCCGCTGTCAGGGGAGTAGTCTGGTTAGAGGGAGTTTAGCTGTCAGGGGAGTATTCTGGTTAGAGGGAGGTCCGCTGTCAGGAGAGCAGTCTGGTTAGAGGAAAGTCCGCTGTCAGGGGAGTAGTCGCTGGTTAGAGGGAGGTTACCTGTCAGGGGAGCATTCGCTGGTTAGAGGGAGGTCTGCTGCAGGGGAGCAGTCGCTGGTTAGAGGCAGGTCCGCTGGGAGGGGAGCAGTCGCTGGTTAGAGAAAGCTCTGCTGTCAGAGGAGCAGTCGCTGGTTAGAGGGAGGTCCGCTGTCAGGGGAGCAGTCGCTCGTTAGAGGGAGGTCCGCTGTCTTGGGAGCAGTCGCTGGTTTGATAGAGGTCCGCTGTCAGGGGAGCAGTCGCTGGTTAGAGGGAGGTCCGATGTCAGGGGAGCAGTCGCTGGTTAAAGGGAGGTCTGCTGTCAGGGAAGCAGTCGCTCATTCGAGGGAGGTCCGCTGTCAGGGGAGCAGTGGCTGGTTAGAGGAAGGTTAGCTGTCAGGGGAGCAGTCGTTGTTTAGAGGGAGGTCCGCTGTCAGGGGAGCAGTCGCTCGTTGGAGGGAGGTCCGCTGTCAGGGGAGCAGTCGCTGGTTTGATAGAGGTCCGCTGTCAGGGGAGCAGTCGCTGGTTACAGGGAGGTACGCTGTCAGGGGATCAGTCGCTGGTTAGAGGGAGGTCCGCTGTCAGGGGAGCAGTCGGGTTAGATGGAGGTTAGCTGTCAGGGGAGCAGTCTGGTGAGAGGGAGGTCCGCTGTCAGGGGAGCAGTCGCTGGTTAGAGGGAGGTTAGCTGTCAGGGGAGCAGTCTGGTTAGAGCGAGGTCCGCTGTCAGGGGAGTAGTCTGGTTAGAAGGAGGTCCGCTGTCAGGGGAATAGTCTGGTTAGAGGGAGGTCCGCTGTCAGGGGAGCAGTCTGGTTAGAGGGAGGTCCGCTGTCAGGGGAGCAGTAGCTCGTTAGAGGGAGGTCCGCTGTCAGGGGAGCAGTCGCTGGTTAGAGGGAAGTCCGCTGTGAGGGGAGCAGTCGCTGGTTAGAGGGAGTTCCGCTGTCAGGGGAGCAGTCGCTGGTTAGAGGGAGGTTAGCTGTCAGGGGAGCAGTCTGGTTACAGGGATGCCCGCTGTCAGGGGAGCAGTCGCACGTAAGAGGGAGGTCCGCTGTCAGGGGAATAGTCTGGTTAGAGGGAGGTTAGCTCTCAGTGGAGCAGTCTGGTTAGAGAGAGGTTAGCTGTCAGGGGAGCAGTCTGGTTAGAGGGAGGTCCGCTGTCAGGGGAGCAGTCTGGTTAGAGGGAGGTCTGCTATCAGGGGAGTAGTCTGGTTAGAGGGAGGTTAGCGACAGGGGAGCAGTCGCTCGTTAGAGGGAGGTTAGCTGTCAGGGGAGCAGTCTGGTTAGAGGGAGGTCCGCTGTCAGGGGAATAGTCTGGTTAGAGGGAGGTTAGCTGTCAGGGGAGCAGTGTGGTTAGACGGAGGTCCGCTGACAGGGGAGCAGTCTGGTTAAAGGGAGGTCCGCTGTTAGAGGAGCAGTCGCTCGTTAGAGGGAGGTTAGCTGTCAGGGGAGCAGTCTGGTTAGAGGGAGGTCCGCTGTCAGGGGAGCAGTCTGGTTAGAGGGAGGTCCGCTTTCAGGGGAGCAGTCTGGTTAGAGGGAGGTCCGCTGTCAGGAGAGCAGTCGCTCGTTAGAGGGAGGTTAGCTGTCAGGGGAGCAGTCTGGTTAGAGGGAGGTCCGCTGTCAGAGGAGCAGTCTGGGTAGAAGGAGGTTAGCAGTCAGGGGAGTAGTCTCATTAGAGGGCGGTCCGCTGTCAGGGGAGCAGTCTGGTTAGAGGGAGGTCCGCTGTCAGGGAAGCAGTCGCTCGTTAGAGGGAGGTTAGCTGGCAGGGGAGCAGTCTGGTTAGAAGGAGGTCCGCTGTGAGAAAAACAGTCTGGTTAGAGGGCGGTTAGCTGTCAGGGGAGCAGTCTGGTTAGAGGGAGGTCCGCTGTCAGGGAATAGTCTGATTAGAGGGAGGTTAGCTGTCAGGGGAGCAGTCGCTGGTTAGAGGGAGGTCCGCTGTCAGGGGAGCAGTCTGGTTAGAGGGAGGTCCGCTGTCAGGGGAGTAGTCTGGTTAGAGGGAGGTTAGCTGTCAGGGGAGTATTCTGGTTAGAGGGAGGTCCGCTGTCAGGAGAGCAGTCTGGTTAGAGGGAAGTCCGCTGTCAGGGGAGTAGTCGCTGGTTAGAGGGAGGTTACCTGTCAGGGGAGCATTCGCTGGTTAGAGGGAGGTCTGCTGCAGGGGAGCAGTCGCTGGTTAGAGGCAGGTCCGCTGGGAGGGGAGCAGTCGCTGGTTAGAGGGAGCTCTGCTGTCAGAGGAGCAGTCGTTGGTTAGAGGGAGTTTAGCTGTCAGGGGAGCAGTCGCTGGTTAGAGGGAAATCCGCTGTCAGGAGAGTAGTCTGGTTAGAGGGAGGTCCGCTGTCAGGGTAGTAGTCTGGTTAGAGGGAGGTCCGCTGTCAGGGGAGCAGTCGCTGGTTAGAGGGAGGTCCGCTATCAGGGGTGCAGTCTGGTTAGAGGGAGGTCCACTGTCAGGGGAGAAGTCGCTGGTTAGAGGGAGGACCGCTGTCAGGGGAGCAGCCTGGTTAGAGGGAGGTCCGCTGTCAGGGGAGCAGTCTGGTTAGATGGAGGTTAGCTGTCAGGGGAGCAGTCGCTGGTTAGAGGGAGGTCCGCTGTCAGGGGAGTAGTCTGGTTAGATGGAGGTTAGCTGTCAGGGGAGCAGTCGCTGGTTAGAGGGAGGTCCGCTGTCAGGGGAGCAGTCTGGTTAGAGGGAGGTCCGCTGTCAGGGGAGCAGTCGCTCGTTAGAGGGAGGTCCGCTGTCAAGGGAGCAGTCGCTGGTTAGAGGGAGGTCCGCTGGCAGTGGAGTAGTCTGGTTAGAGGGAGGTCTGCTCTCAGGGGAGCAGTCACTGGTTTGATAGAGGTCCGCTGTCAGTGGAGCAGTCGCTGGTTTGATAGAGGTCCGCTGCCAGAGGAGCAGTCGCTGGTTAGAGGGAGGTCCGCTCTCAGGGGAGCAGTCGCTGGTTTGATATAGGTCCGCTGTCAGGGGAACAGTCGCTCGTTAGAGGGAGGTCCGCTGTCAGGGGAGCAGTCGCTGGTTAGAGGGAAGTTAGCTGTCAGGGGAGCAGTCGCTGGTTTGCTAGAGGTCCGCTGTCAGGGGAGCAGTCTGGTTAGAGGGAGGTTAGCTGTCAGGGGAGCAGTCTGGTTAGAGGGAGGTCCGCTGTCAGGGGAGCAGTCTGATTCGAGAGAGGCCCGCTGTCAGGGGAGCAGTAGCTCGTTAGAGGGAGGTCCGCTGTCAGGGGAGCAGTCGCTCGTTAGAGGGAGTTCCGCTGTCAGGGGAGCAGTCGCTGGTTAGAGGGAAGTTAGCTGTCAGGGGAGCAGTCGCTGGTTTGATAAAGGTCCGCTGTCAGGGGAGCAGTCGCTGGTTAGAGGGAGATCCGCTGTCAGGGGAGCAGTCGCTCGTTAGAGGGAGGTCCGCTGTCAGGGGAGCAGTCGCTGGTTAGATGGAGGTCCGCTGTCAGGCGAGCAGTCGCTGGTTAGAGGGAGGTCCGCTGTCAGGGGAGCAGTCGCTCGTTAGAGGGAGGTCCGCTGTCAGGGGAGCAGTCGCTGGTTAGAGGGAGGTCCGCTGTCAGTGGAGCAGTCGCTGGTGAAAGGGAGGTCCGCTGTCAGGGGAGCAGTCTGGTTAGAGGGAGGTCCGCTGTCAGAGGAGCAGTCGCTGGTTAGAGGGAGGTCCGCTGTCAGGGGAGTAGTCTGGTTAGAGGGAGGTTAGCTGTCAGTGGAGCAGTCGCTGGTTAGAGGGAGGTCCGCTGTCAGGGGAGCAGTCTGGTTAGAGGGAGGTCCGCTGTCAGGGGAGCAGTCGTTCGTTAGAGGGAGGTCCGCTGTCAAGGGAGCAGTCGCTGGTTTCATAGAGGTCCGCTGTCAGTGGAGCAGTCACTGGTTTGATAGAGGTCCCCTGCCAGGGGAGCAGTCGCTGGTTAGAGGGAGGTCCGCTGTCAGGGGAGCAGTCGCTCGTTAGAGGGAGGTCCGCTGTCAGGGGAGCAGTCGCTGGTTAGATGGAGGTCCGCTGTCAGGCGAGCAGTCGCTGGTTAGAGGGAGGTCCGCTGTCAGGGGAGCAGTCGCTCGTTAGAGGGAGGTCCGCTGTCAGGGGAGCAGTCGCTGGTTAGAGGGAGGTACGCTGTCAGTGGAGTAGTCTGGTTAGAGGGAGGTCCGCTGTCAGGGGAGCAGTCGCTGGTTTCATAGAGGACCGCTGTCAGTGGAGCAGTCACTGGTTTGATAGAGGTCCCCTGCCAGGGGAGCAGTCGCTGGTTAGAGGGAGGTCTGCTGTCAGGGGAGCAGTCGCTGGTTTGATAGAGGTCCGCTGTCAGGGGAGTAGTCGCTCGTTAGAGGAAGGTCCGCTGTCAGGGGAGCAGTCGCTGGTTAGAGGGAGGTTAGCTGTCAGGGGAGCAGTCTGGTTCGAGGGAGGTCCGCTGTCAGGGGAGCAGTCGCTGGTTAGAGGGAGGTTAGCTGTCAGGGGAGCAGTCTGGTTAGAGGGAGGTCCGCTGTCAGGGGAGCAGCCGCTGGTTAGAGGCAGATTAGCTGTCAGGGGAGCAGTCTGGTTAGCGGGAGGTCCGCTGTCAGGGGAGCAGTCGCTGGTTTGATAGAGGTCCGCTGTCAGGGGAGCAGTCTGGTTAGAGGGAGGTCCGCTGTCAGGAGAGTAGCCTGGTTAGAAGGAGGTGATCTGTCAGGGGAGCAGTCGCTAGTTAGAGGGAGGTCCGCTGTCAGGGGAGTAGTCTGGTTAGAGGGAGGTCCGCTGTCAGGGGAGCAGTCGCTGGTTAGAGGGAGGTTAGCTGTCAGGGGAACAGTCTGGTTAGAGAGAGGTTAGCTGTCAGTGGAGCAGTCTGGTTAGAGGGAGGTCCACTGTCAGGGGAGCAGTCGCTGGTTAGAGGGAAGTCCGCTGTGAGGGGAGCAGTCGCTGGTTAGAGGGAGGTCCGCTGTCAGGGGAGCAGTCGCTGGTTTGATAAAGGTCCGCTGTCAGGAGAGCAGTCGCTGGTTTGATAAAAGTCCGCTGTCAGTGGAGCAGTCGCTGGTTTGAGGGAGTTCCGCTGCCAGGGGAGCAGTCTGGTCAGAGGGAGGTTAGCTGTCAGGGGAGCAGTCGCTCTATAGAGGGAGGTCCGCTGTTAGGGGAGCAGTCTGGTTAGAGGGAGGTCCGCTGTCAGGGGAGCAGTCTGGTTAGAGGGAGGTCCGCTGTCAGGGGAGCAGTAGCTCGTTAGAGGGAGGTCCGCTGTCAGGGAAGCAGTCGCTGGTTAGAGGGAAGTCCGCTGTGAGGGGAGCAGTCGCTGGTTAAAGGGAGGTCCGCTGTCAGGGGAGCAGTCGCTGGTTAGAGGGAGGTTATCTGTCAGGGGAGCAGTCTGGTTAGAGGGATGCCCGCTGTCAGGGGAGCAGTCGCACGTAAGAGGGAGGTCCGCTGTCAGGGGAATAGTCTGGTTAGAGGGAGGTTAGCTCTCAGTGGAGCAGTCTGGTTAGAGGGAGGTCCGCGGTCAGGGAGCAGTCGCTCGTTCGAAGGAGGTCCGCTGTCAGGGGAGTAGTCTGGTTAGAGGGAGGTTAGCTGTCAGGGGAGCAGTCGCTGGTTAGAGGGAGGTCCGCTGACAGGGGAGCAGTCTGGTTAGAGGGAGGTCCGCTGTCAGGCGAGCAGTCGCTGGTTTGATAGAGGTCCGCTGTCAGGGGAGCAGTCTGGTTAGAGGAAGGTCCGCTGTCAGGGGAGCAGTCGCTCGTTACAGGGAGGTCCGCTGTCAGGGGAGTAGTCTGGTTAGAGGGAGGTTAGCTGTCAGGGAAGCAGTCGCTGGTTAGAGGGAGGTCCGCTGTCAGGGGAGCAGTCTGGTTAGAGGGAGGTCCGCTGTCAAAGGAGCAGTCGCTCGTTAGAGGGAGGTCCGCTGTCAGGGGACCAGTCGCTGGTTAGAGGGAGGTCCGCTGTCAGGGGAGTAGTCGCTCGTTAGAGGGAGGTCCGCTGTCAGGGGAGCAGTCGCTGGTTAGAGGGAGGTTAGCTGTCAGGGGAGCAGTCGCTGGTTTGCTAGAGGTCCGCTGTCAGGGGAGCAATCTGGTTAGAGGGAGGTTAGCTGTCAGGGGAGCAGTCTGGTTAGAGGGAGGTCCGCTGTCAGGGGAGCAGTCTGGTTCAAGGGAGGTCCGCTGTCAGGGGAGCAGTCGCTGCTTAGAGGGAGGTTAGCTGTCAGGGGAGCAGTCTGGTTAGATGGAGGTTAGCTGTCAGGAGAGCAGTCTGTTTAGAGGGAGGTCCGCTGTCAGGGGAGCAGTCGTTGGTTAGAGAGAGGTTAGCTGTCAGGGGAGCAGTCTGGTTAGATGGAGGTTAGCTGTCAGGGGAGCAGTCTGGTTAGAGGGAGGTCCACTGTCAGGGGAGCAGTCGCTGGTTAGAGGGAGGTTAACTGTCAGGGGAGCAGTCTGGTTAGAGGGAGGTCCGCTGTCAAGGGAGTAGTCTGGTTAGAAGGAGGTCCACTGTCAGGGGAATAGTCTGGTTAGAGGGAGGTCCGCTGTCAGGGGAGCAGTCTGGTTAGAGGGAAGTCCGCTGTCAGGCGAGTAGTCTGGTTAGAGGAAGGTCCGCTGTCTGGGGAGTAGTCTGGTTAGAGGGAGGTCCGCTGTCAGGGGAGCAGTCGCTGGTTTGATAAAGGTCCGCTGTCAGGGGAGCAGTCGCTGGTTTGATAGAAGTCCGCTGTCAGTGGAGCAGTCGCTGGTTTGAGGGAGGTCCGCTGCAAGGGGAGCAGTCTGGTCAGAGGGAGGTTAGCTGTCAGGGGAGCAGTTGCTCGATAGAGGGAGGTCCGCTGTTAGGGGAGCAGTCTGGTTAGAAGGAGTTTCGCTGTCAGGGGAGCAGTCTGGTTAGAGGGAGGTCCGCTGTCAGGGGCGCAGTAGCTCGTTAGAGGGAGGTCCGCTGTCAGGGGAGCAGTCGCTCGTTAGAGGGAGGTCCGCTGTCAAGGGAGCAGTCGCTGGTTAGAGGGAGGTTAGCTGTCAAGGGAGCAGTCGCTGGTTTGATAGAGGTCCGCTGTCAGGGGAGCAGTCGCTGGTTAGAGGGAGGTCCGCTGTCAGGGGAGCAGTCGCTCGTTAGAGGGAGGTCCGCTGTCTTGGGAGCAGTCGCTGGTTTGATAGAGGTCCGCTGTCAGGGAGCAGTCGCTGGTTAGAGGGAGTTCCGATGTCAGGGGAGCAGTCGCTGGTTAAAGGGAGGTCCGCTGTCAGGGGAGCAGTCGCTCATTAGAGGGAGGTCCGCTGTCAGGGGAGCAGTGGCTGGTTAGAGGGAGGTTAGCTGTCAGGGGAGCAGTCGTTGTTTAGAGGGAGGTCCGCTGTCAGGGGAGCAGTCGCTCGTTGGAGGGAGGTCCGCTGTCAGGGGAGCAGTCGCTGGTTTGATAGAGGTCCGCTGTCAGGGGAGCAGTCGCTGGTTACAGGGAGGTACGCTGTCAGGGGAGCAGTCGCTGGTTAGAGGGAGGTCCGCTGTCAGGGGAGCAGTCTGGTTAGAGGGAGGCCCGCTGTCAGGGGAGCAGTCTGGTTAGAGGGAGGTCCGCTGTCAGTGGAGCAGTCGCTGGTTAAAGGGAGATCCGCTGTCAGGAGAGCAGTCTGGTTAGAGGGAGGTCCGCTGTCAGAGGAGCAGTCGCTGGTTAGAGAGAGGTTAGCTGTCAGGGGAGCAGTCGGGTTAGATGGAGGTTAGCTGTCAGGGGAGCAGTCTGGTGAGAGGGAGGTCCGCTGTCAGGGGAGCAGTCGCTGGTTAGAGGGAGGTTAGCTGTCAGGGGAGCAGTCTGGTTAGAGCGAGGTCCGCTGTCAGGGGAGTAGTCTGGTTAGAAGGAGGTCCGCTGTCAGGGGAGTAGTCTAGTTAGAGGGAGGTCCGCTGTCAGGGGAGCAGTCGCTGGTTTGATAAAGGTTCGCTGTCAGGGCAGCAGTCGCTGGTTTGATAAAAGTCCGCTGTCAGTGGAGCAGTCGCTGGTTTGAGGGAGGTCTGCTGCCAGGGGAGCAGTCTGGTCAGAGGTAGGTTGGCTGTCAGGGGAGCAGTCGCTCGATAGAGGGAGGTCCGCTGTTAGGGGAGCAGTCTGGTTAGAGGGAGGTCTGCTGTCAGGGGAGCAGTCTGGTTAGAGGGAGGTCCGCTGTCAGGGGAGCAGTAGCTCGTTAGAGGGAGGTCTGCTGCAGGGGAGCAGTCGCTGGTTAGAGGCAGGTCCGCTGGGAGGGGAGCAGTCGCTGGTTAGAGGGAGCTCTGCTGTCAGAGGAGCAGTCGTTGGTTAGAGGGAGTTTAGCTGTCAGGGGAGCAGTCGCTGGTTAGAGGGAAATCCGCTGTCAGGAGAGTAGTCTGGTTAGAGGGAGGTCCGCTGTCAGGGTAGTAGTCTGGTTAGAGGGAGGTCCGCTGTCAGGGGAGCAGTCGCTGGTTAGAGGGAGGTCCGCTATCAGGGGTGCAGTCTGGTTAGAGGGAGGTCCACTGTCAGGGGAGAAGTCGCTGGTTAGAGGGAGGACCGCTGTCAGGGGAGCAGCCTGGTTAGAGGGAGGTCCGCTGTCAGGGGAGCAGTCTGGTTAGATGGAGGTTAGCTGTCAGGGGAGCAGTCGCTGGTTAGAGGGAGGTCCGCTGTCAGGGGAGTAGTCTGGTTAGATGGAGGTTAGCTGTCAGGGGAGCAGTCGCTGGTTAGAGGGAGGTCCGCTGTCAGGGGAGCAGTCTGGTTAGAGGGAGGTCCGCTGTCAGGGGAGCAGTCGCTCGTTAGAGGGAGGTCCGCTGTCAAGGGAGCAGTCGCTGGTTAGAGGGAGGTCCGCTGGCAGTGGAGTAGTCTGGTTAGAGGGAGGTCTGCTCTCAGGGGAGCAGTCACTGGTTTGATAGAGGTCCGCTGTCAGTGGAGCAGTCGCTGGTTTGATAGAGGTCCGCTGCCAGAGGAGCAGTCGCTGGTTAGAGGGAGGTCCGCTCTCAGGGGAGCAGTCGCTGGTTTGATATAGGTCCGCTGTCAGGGGAACAGTCGCTCGTTAGAGGGAGGTCCGCTGTCAGGGGAGCAGTCGCTGGTTAGAGGGAAGTTAGCTGTCAGGGGAGCAGTCGCTGGTTTGCTAGAGGTCCGCTGTCAGGGGAGCAGTCTGGTTAGAGGGAGGTTAGCTGTCAGGGGAGCAGTCTGGTTAGAGGGAGGTCCGCTGTCAGGGGAGCAGTCTGATTCGAGAGAGGCCCGCTGTCAGGGGAGCAGTAGCTCGTTAGAGGGAGGTCCGCTGTCAGGGGAGCAGTCGCTCGTTAGAGGGAGTTCCGCTGTCAGGGGAGCAGTCGCTGGTTAGAGGGAAGTTAGCTGTCAGGGGAGCAGTCGCTGGTTTGATAAAGGTCCGCTGTCAGGGGAGCAGTCGCTGGTTAGAGGGAGATCCGCTGTCAGGGGAGCAGTCGCTCGTTAGAGGGAGGTCCGCTGTCAGGGGAGCAGTCGCTGGTTAGATGGAGGTCCGCTGTCAGGCGAGCAGTCGCTGGTTAGAGGGAGGTCCGCTGTCAGGGGAGCAGTCGCTCGTTAGAGGGAGGTCCGCTGTCAGGGGAGCAGTCGCTGGTTAGAGGGAGGTCCGCTGTCAGTGGAGCAGTCGCTGGTGAAAGGGAGGTCCGCTGTCAGGGGAGCAGTCTGGTTAGAGGGAGGTCCGCTGTCAGAGGAGCAGTCGCTGGTTAGAGGGAGGTCCGCTGTCAGGGGAGTAGTCTGGTTAGAGGGAGGTTAGCTGTCAGTGGAGCAGTCGCTGGTTAGAGGGAGGTCCGCTGTCAGGGGAGCAGTCTGGTTAGAGGGAGGTCCGCTGTCAGGGGAGCAGTCGTTCGTTAGAGGGAGGTCCGCTGTCAAGGGAGCAGTCGCTGGTTTCATAGAGGTCCGCTGTCAGTGGAGCAGTCACTGGTTTGATAGAGGTCCCCTGCCAGGGGAGCAGTCGCTGGTTAGAGGGAGGTCCGCTGTCAGGGGAGCAGTCGCTCGTTAGAGGGAGGTCCGCTGTCAGGGGAGCAGTCGCTGGTTAGATGGAGGTCCGCTGTCAGGCGAGCAGTCGCTGGTTAGAGGGAGGTCCGCTGTCAGGGGAGCAGTCGCTCGTTAGAGGGAGGTCCGCTGTCAGGGGAGCAGTCGCTGGTTAGAGGGAGGTACGCTGTCAGTGGAGTAGTCTGGTTAGAGGGAGGTCCGCTGTCAGGGGAGCAGTCGCTGGTTTCATAGAGGACCGCTGTCAGTGGAGCAGTCACTGGTTTGATAGAGGTCCCCTGCCAGGGGAGCAGTCGCTGGTTAGAGGGAGGTCTGCTGTCAGGGGAGCAGTCGCTGGTTTGATAGAGGTCCGCTGTCAGGGGAGTAGTCGCTCGTTAGAGGAAGGTCCGCTGTCAGGGGAGCAGTCGCTGGTTAGAGGGAGGTTAGCTGTCAGGGGAGCAGTCTGGTTCGAGGGAGGTCCGCTGTCAGGGGAGCAGTCGCTGGTTAGAGGGAGGTTAGCTGTCAGGGGAGCAGTCTGGTTAGAGGGAGGTCCGCTGTCAGGGGAGCAGCCGCTGGTTAGAGGCAGATTAGCTGTCAGGGGAGCAGTCTGGTTAGCGGGAGGTCCGCTGTCAGGGGAGCAGTCGCTGGTTTGATAGAGGTCCGCTGTCAGGGGAGCAGTCTGGTTAGAGGGAGGTCCGCTGTCAGGAGAGTAGCCTGGTTAGAAGGAGGTGATCTGTCAGGGGAGCAGTCGCTAGTTAGAGGGAGGTCCGCTGTCAGGGGAGTAGTCTGGTTAGAGGGAGGTCCGCTGTCAGGGGAGCAGTCGCTGGTTAGAGGGAGGTTAGCTGTCAGGGGAACAGTCTGGTTAGAGAGAGGTTAGCTGTCAGTGGAGCAGTCTGGTTAGAGGGAGGTCCACTGTCAGGGGAGCAGTCGCTGGTTAGAGGGAAGTCCGCTGTGAGGGGAGCAGTCGCTGGTTAGAGGGAGGTCCGCTGTCAGGGGAGCAGTCGCTGGTTTGATAAAGGTCCGCTGTCAGGAGAGCAGTCGCTGGTTTGATAAAAGTCCGCTGTCAGTGGAGCAGTCGCTGGTTTGAGGGAGTTCCGCTGCCAGGGGAGCAGTCTGGTCAGAGGGAGGTTAGCTGTCAGGGGAGCAGTCGCTCTATAGAGGGAGGTCCGCTGTTAGGGGAGCAGTCTGGTTAGAGGGAGGTCCGCTGTCAGGGGAGCAGTCTGGTTAGAGGGAGGTCCGCTGTCAGGGGAGCAGTAGCTCGTTAGAGGGAGGTCCGCTGTCAGGGAAGCAGTCGCTGGTTAGAGGGAAGTCCGCTGTGAGGGGAGCAGTCGCTGGTTAAAGGGAGGTCCGCTGTCAGGGGAGCAGTCGCTGGTTAGAGGGAGGTTATCTGTCAGGGGAGCAGTCTGGTTAGAGGGATGCCCGCTGTCAGGGGAGCAGTCGCACGTAAGAGGGAGGTCCGCTGTCAGGGGAATAGTCTGGTTAGAGGGAGGTTAGCTCTCAGTGGAGCAGTCTGGTTAGAGGGAGGTCCGCGGTCAGGGAGCAGTCGCTCGTTCGAAGGAGGTCCGCTGTCAGGGGAGTAGTCTGGTTAGAAAGAGGTTAGCTGTCAGGGGAGCAGTCGCTGGTTAGAGGGAGGTCCGCTGACAGGGGAGCAGTCTGGTTAGAGGGAGGTCCGCTGTCAGGCGAGCAGTCGCTGGTTTGATAGAGGTCCGCTGTCAGGGGAGCAGTCTGGTTAGAGGAAGGTCCGCTGTCAGGGGAGCAGTCGCTCGTTACAGGGAGGTCCGCTGTCAGGGGAGTAGTCTGGTTAGAGGGAGGTTAGCTGTCAGGGAAGCAGTCGCTGGTTAGAGGGAGGTCCGCTGTCAGGGGAGCAGTCTGGTTAGAGGGAGGTCCGCTGTCAAAGGAGCAGTCGCTCGTTAGAGGGAGGTCCGCTGTCAGGGGACCAGTCGCTGGTTAGAGGGAGGTCCGCTGTCAGGGGAGTAGTCGCTCGTTAGAGGGAGGTCCGCTGTCAGGGGAGCAGTCGCTGGTTAGAGGGAGGTTAGCTGTCAGGGGAGCAGTCGCTGGTTTGCTAGAGGTCCGCTGTCAGGGGAGCAATCTGGTTAGAGGGAGGTTAGCTGTCAGGGGAGCAGTCTGGTTAGAGGGAGGTCCGCTGTCAGGGGAGCAGTCTGGTTCAAGGGAGGTCCGCTGTCAGGGGAGCAGTCGCTGGTTAGAGGGAGGTTAGCTGTCAGGGGAGCAGTCTGGTTAGATGGAGGTTAGCTGTCAGGAGAGCAGTCTGTTTAGAGGGAGGTCCGCTGTCAGGGGAGCAGTCGTTGGTTAGAGAGAGGTTAGCTGTCAGGGGAGCAGTCTGGTTAGATGGAGGTTAGCTGTCAGGGGAGCAGTCTGGTTAGAGGGAGGTCCACTGTCAGGGGAGCAGTCGCTGGTTAGAGGGAGGTTAACTGTCAGGGGAGCAGTCTGGTTAGAGGGAGGTCCGCTGTCAAGGGAGTAGTCTGGTTAGAAGGAGGTCCACTGTCAGGGGAATAGTCTGGTTAGAGGGAGGTCCGCTGTCAGGGGAGCAGTCTGGTTAGAGGGAAGTCCGCTGTCAGGCGAGTAGTCTGGTTAGAGGAAGGTCCGCTGTCTGGGGAGTAGTCTGGTTAGAGGGAGGTCCGCTGTCAGGGGAGCAGTCGCTGGTTTGATAAAGGTCCGCTGTCAGGGGAGCAGTCGCTGGTTTGATAGAAGTCCGCTGTCAGTGGAGCAGTCGCTGGTTTGAGGGAGGTCCGCTGCAAGGGGAGCAGTCTGGTCAGAGGGAGGTTAGCTGTCAGGGGAGCAGTTGCTCGATAGAGGGAGGTCCGCTGTTAGGGGAGCAGTCTGGTTAGAAGGAGTTTCGCTGTCAGGGGAGCAGTCTGGTTAGAGGGAGGTCCGCTGTCAGGGGCGCAGTAGCTCGTTAGAGGGAGGTCCGCTGTCAGGGGAGCAGTCGCTCGTTAGAGGGAGGTCCGCTGTCAAGGGAGCAGTCGCTGGTTAGAGGGAGGTTAGCTGTCAAGGGAGCAGTCGCTGGTTTGATAGAGGTCCGCTGTCAGGGGAGCAGTCGCTGGTTAGAGGGAGGTCCGCTGTCAGGGGAGCAGTCGCTCGTTAGAGGGAGGTCCGCTGTCTTGGGAGCAGTCGCTGGTTTGATAGAGGTCCGCTGTCAGGGAGCAGTCGCTGGTTAGAGGGAGTTCCGATGTCAGGGGAGCAGTCGCTGGTTAAAGGGAGGTCCGCTGTCAGGGGAGCAGTCGCTCATTAGAGGGAGGTCCGCTGTCAGGGGAGCAGTGGCTGGTTAGAGGGAGGTTAGCTGTCAGGGGAGCAGTCGTTGTTTAGAGGGAGGTCCGCTGTCAGGGGAGCAGTCGCTCGTTGGAGGGAGGTCCGCTGTCAGGGGAGCAGTCGCTGGTTTGATAGAGGTCCGCTGTCAGGGGAGCAGTCGCTGGTTACAGGGAGGTACGCTGTCAGGGGAGCAGTCGCTGGTTAGAGGGAGGTCCGCTGTCAGGGGAGCAGTCTGGTTAGAGGGAGGCCCGCTGTCAGGGGAGCAGTCTGGTTAGAGGGAGGTCCGCTGTCAGTGGAGCAGTCGCTGGTTAAAGGGAGATCCGCTGTCAGGAGAGCAGTCTGGTTAGAGGGAGGTCCGCTGTCAGAGGAGCAGTCGCTGGTTAGAGAGAGGTTAGCTGTCAGGGGAGCAGTCGGGTTAGATGGAGGTTAGCTGTCAGGGGAGCAGTCTGGTGAGAGGGAGGTCCGCTGTCAGGGGAGCAGTCGCTGGTTAGAGGGAGGTTAGCTGTCAGGGGAGCAGTCTGGTTAGAGCGAGGTCCGCTGTCAGGGGAGTAGTCTGGTTAGAAGGAGGTCCGCTGTCAGGGGAGTAGTCTAGTTAGAGGGAGGTCCGCTGTCAGGGGAGCAGTCGCTGGTTTGATAAAGGTTCGCTGTCAGGGCAGCAGTCGCTGGTTTGATAAAAGTCCGCTGTCAGTGGAGCAGTCGCTGGTTTGAGGGAGGTCTGCTGCCAGGGGAGCAGTCTGGTCAGAGGTAGGTTGGCTGTCAGGGGAGCAGTCGCTCGATAGAGGGAGGTCCGCTGTTAGGGGAGCAGTCTGGTTAGAGGGAGGTCTGCTGTCAGGGGAGCAGTCTGGTTAGAGGGAGGTCCGCTGTCAGGGGAGCAGTAGCTCGTTAGAGGGAGGTCCGCTGACAGGGGAGCAGTCGCTGGTTAGAGGGAAGTCCGCTGTGAGGGGATCAGTCGCTGGTTAGAGGGAGTTCCGCTGTCAGGGGAGCAGTCGCTGGTTAGAGGGAGGTTAGCTGTCAGGGGAGCAGTCTGGTTACAGGGATGCCCGCTGTCAGGGGAGCAGTCGCACGTAAGAGGGAGGTCCGCTGTCAGGGGAATAGTCTGGTTAGAGGGAGGTTAGCTCTCAGTGGAGCAGTCTGGTTAGAGAGAGGTTAGCTGTCAGGGGAGCAGTCTGGTTAGAGGGAGGTCCGCTGTTAGGGGAGCAGTCTGGTTAAAGGGAGGTCCGCTGTCAGGGGAGCAGTCTGGTTAGAGGGAGGTCTGCTATCAGGGGAGTAGTCTGGTTAGAGAGAGGTTAGCGGCAGGGGAGCAGTCGCTCATTAGAGGGAGGTTAGCTGTCAGGGGAGCAGTCTGGTTAGAGGGAGGTCCGCTGTCAGGGGAATAGTCTGGTTAGAGGTAGGTTAGCTGTCAGGGGAGCAGTCTGGTTAGACGGAGGTCCGCTGACAGGGGAGCAGTCTGGTTAAAGGGAGGTCCGCTGTTAGAGGAGCAGTCGCTCGTTAGAGGGAGGTTAGCTGTCAGGGGAGCAGTCTGGTTAGAGGGAGGTCCGCTGTCAGGGGAGCAGTCTGGTTAGAGGGAGGTCCGCTGTCAGGAGAGCAGTCTGGTTAGAGGGAGGTCCGCTGTCAGGAGAGCAGTCGCTCGTTAGAGGGAGGTTAGCTGTCAGGGGAGCAGTCTGGTTAGAGGGAGGTTCGCTGTCAGAGGAGCAGTCTGGTTAGAAGGAGGTTAGCAGTCAGGGGAGTAGTCTCATTAGAGGGCGGTCCGCTGTCAGGGGAGCAGTCTGGTTAGAGGGAGGTCCGCTGTCAGGGAAGCAGTCGCCCGTTAGAGGGAGGTTAGCTGGCAGGGGAGCAGTCTGGTTAGAAGGAGGTCCGCTGTGATAAAAACAGTCTGGTTAGAGGGCGGTTAGCTGTCAGGGGAGCAGTCTGGTTAGAGGGAGGTCCGCTGTCAGGGAATAGTCTGGTTAGAGGGAGGTTAGCTGTCAGGGGAGCAGTCGCTGGTTAGAGGGAGGTCCGCTGTCAGGGGAGCAGTCTGGTTAGAGGGAGGTCCGCTGTCAGGGGAGTAGTCTGGTTAGAGGGAGTTTAGCTGTCAGGGGAGTATTCTGGTTAGAGGGAGGTCCGCTGTCAGGAGAGCAGTCTGGTTAGAGGAAAGTCCGCTGTCAGGGGAGTAGTCGCTGGTTAGAGGGAGGTTACCTCTCAGGAGAGCATTCGCTGGTTAGAGGGAGGTCTGCTGCAGGGGAGCAGTCGCTGGTTAGAGGCAGGTCCGCTGGGAGGGGAGCAGTCGCTGGTTAGAGGGAGCTCTGCTGTCAGAGGAGCAGTCGCTGGTTAGAGGGAGGTTAGCTGTCAGGGGAGCAGTCGCTGGTTAGAGGGAAATCCGCTGTCAGGAGAGTAGTCTGGTTAGAGGGAGGTCCGCTGTCAGGGTAGTAGTCTGGTTAGAGGGAGGTCCGCTGTCAGGGGAGCAGTCGCTGGTTAGAGGGAGGTCCGCTATCAGGGGTGCAGTCTGGTTAGAGGGAGGTCCACTGTCAGGGGAGCAGTCTGGTTCGAGGGAGGTCCGCTGTCAGGGGAGCAGTCGCTGGTTAGAGGGAGGTCCGCTGTCAGGGGAGCAGTCTGGTTAGAGGGAGGTCCGCTGTCAGGGGAGCAGTCTGGTTAGATGGATGTTAGCTGTCAGGGGAGCAGTCGCTGGTTAGAGGTAGGTCCGCTGTCAGGGGAGTAGTCTGGTTAGATGGAGGTTAGCTGTCAGGGGAGCAGTCGCTGGTTAGAGGGAGGTCCGCTGTCAGGGGAGCAGTCTGGTTAGAGGGAGGTCCGCTGTCAGGGGAGCAGTCGCTCGTTAGAGGGAGGTCCGCTGTCAGGGGAGCAGTCGCTGGTTAGAGGGAGGTCCGCTGGCAGTGGAGTAGTCTGGTTAGAAGGAGGTCTGCTCTCAGGGGAGCAGTTGCTGGTTTGATAGAGGTCCGCTGTCAGTGGAGCAGTCGCTGGTTTCATAGAGGTCCGCTGCCAGAGGAGCAGTCGCTGGTTAGAGGGAGGTCCGCTGTCAGGGGAGCAGTCGCTGGTTTGATATAGGTCCGCTGTCAGGGGAACAATCGCTCGTTAGAGGGAGGTCCGCTGTCAGGAGAGCTGTCGCTGGTTAGAGGGAAGTTAGCTGTCAGGGGAGCAGTCGCTGGTTAGAGGGAGGTTAGCTGTCAGGGGAGCAGTCTGGTTACAGGGATGCCCGCTGTCAGGGGAGCAGTCGCACGTAAGAGGGAGGTCCGCTGTCAGGGGAATAGTCTGGTTAGAGGGAGGTTAGCTCTCAGTGGAGCAGTCTGGTTAGAGAGAGGTTAGCTGTCAGGGGAGCAGTCTGGTTAGAGGGAGGTCCGCTGTTAGGGGAGCAGTCTGGTTAGAGGGAGGTCCGCTGTCAGGGGAGCAGTCTGGTTAGAGGGAGGTCTGCTATCAGGGGAGTAGTCTGGTTAGAGAGAGGTTAGCGGCAGGGGAGCAGTCGCTCGTTAGAGGGAGGTTAGCTGTCAGGGGAGCAGTCTGGTTAGAGGGAGGTCCGCTGTCAGGGGAATAGTCTGGTTAGAGGTAGGTTAGCTGTCAGGGGAGCAGTCTGGTTAGACGGAGGTCCGCTGACAGGGGAGCAGTCTGGTTAAAGGGAGGTCCGCTGTTAGAGGAGCAGTCGCTCGTTAGAGGGAGGTTAGCTGTCAGGGGAGCAGTCTGGTTAGAGGGAGGTCCGCTGTCAGGGGAGCAGTCTGGTTAGAGGGAGGTCCGCTGTCAGGAGAGCAGTCTGGTTAGAGGGAGGTCCGCTGTCAGGAGAGCAGTCGCTCGTTAGAGGGAGGTTAGCTGTCAGGGGAGCAGTCTGGTTAGAGGGAGGTTCGCTGTCAGAGGAGCAGTCTGGTTAGAAGGAGGTTAGCAGTCAGGGGAGTAGTCTCATTAGAGGGCGGTCCGCTGTCAGGGGAGCAGTCTGGTTAGAGGGAGGTCCGCTGTCAGGGAAGCAGTCGCCCGTTAGAGGGAGGTTAGCTGGCAGGGGAGCAGTCTGGTTAGAAGGAGGTCCGCTGTGAGAAAAACAGTCTGGTTAGAGGGCGGTTAGCTGTCAGGGGAGCAGTCTGGTTAGAGGGAGGTCCGCTGTCAGGGAATAGTCTGGTTAGAGGGAGGTTAGCTGTCAGGGGAGCAGTCGCTGGTTAGAGGGAGGTCCGCTGTCAGGGGAGCAGTCTGGTTAGAGGGAGGTCCGCTGTCAGGGGAGTAGTCTGGTTAGAGGGAGTTTAGCTGTCAGGGGAGTATTCTGGTTAGAGGGAGGTCCGCTGTCAGGAGAGCAGTCTGGTTAGAGGAAAGTCCGCTGTCAGGGGAGTAGTCGCTGGTTAGAGGGAGGTTACCTGTCAGGGGAGCATTCGCTGGTTAGAGGGAGGTCTGCTGCAGGGGAGCAGTCGCTGGTTAGAGGCAGGTCCGCTGGGAGGGGAGCAGTCGCTGGTTAGAGGGAGCTCTGCTGTCAGAGGAGCAGTCGCTGGTTAGAGGGAGGTCCGCTGTCAGGGGAGCAGTCGCTCGTTAGAGGGAGGTCCGCTGTCTTGGGAGCAGTCGCTGGTTTGATAGAGGTCCGCTGTCAGGGGAGCAGTCGCTGGTTAGAGGGAGGTCCGATGTCAGGGGAGCAGTCGCTGGTTAAAGGGAGGTCTGCTGTCAGGGAAGCAGTCGCTCATTCGAGGGAGGTCCGCTGTCAGGGGAGCAGTGGCTGGTTAGAGGAAGGTTAGCTGTCAGGGGAGCAGTCGTTGTTTAGAGGGAGGTCCGCTGTCAGGGGAGCAGTCGCTCGTTGGAGGGAGGTCCGCTGTCAGGGGAGCAGTCGCTGGTTTGATAGAGGTCCGCTGTCAGGGGAGCAGTCGCTGGTTACAGGGAGGTACGCTGTCAGGGGATCAGTCGCTGGTTAGAGGGAGGTCCGCTGTCAGGGGAGCAGTCGGGTTAGATGGAGGTTAGCTGTCAGGGGAGCAGTCTGGTGAGAGGGAGGTCCGCTGTCAGGGGAGCAGTCGCTGGTTAGAGGGAGGTTAGCTGTCAGGGGAGCAGTCTGGTTAGAGCGAGGTCCGCTGTCAGGGGAGTAGTCTGGTTAGAAGGAGGTCCGCTGTCAGGGGAATAGTCTGGTTAGAGGGAGGTCCGCTGTCAGGGGAGCAGTCTGGTTAGAGGGAGGTCCGCTGTCAGGGGAGCAGTAGCTCGTTAGAGGGAGGTCCGCTGTCAGGGGAGCAGTCGCTGGTTAGAGGGAAGTCCGCTGTGAGGGGAGCAGTCGCTGGTTAGAGGGAGTTCCGCTGTCAGGGGAGCAGTCGCTGGTTAGAGGGAGGTTAGCTGTCAGGGGAGCAGTCTGGTTACAGGGATGCCCGCTGTCAGGGGAGCAGTCGCACGTAAGAGGGAGGTCCGCTGTCAGGGGAATAGTCTGGTTAGAGGGAGGTTAGCTCTCAGTGGAGCAGTCTGGTTAGAGAGAGGTTAGCTGTCAGGGGAGCAGTCTGGTTAGAGGGAGGTCCGCTGTCAGGGGAGCAGTCTGGTTAGAGGGAGGTCTGCTATCAGGGGAGTAGTCTGGTTAGAGGGAGGTTAGCGACAGGGGAGCAGTCGCTCGTTAGAGGGAGGTTAGCTGTCAGGGGAGCAGTCTGGTTAGAGGGAGGTCCGCTGTCAGGGGAATAGTCTGGTTAGAGGGAGGTTAGCTGTCAGGGGAGCAGTGTGGTTAGACGGAGGTCCGCTGACAGGGGAGCAGTCTGGTTAAAGGGAGGTCCGCTGTTAGAGGAGCAGTCGCTCGTTAGAGGGAGGTTAGCTGTCAGGGGAGCAGTCTGGTTAGAGGGAGGTCCGCTGTCAGGGGAGCAGTCTGGTTAGAGGGAGGTCCGCTTTCAGGGGAGCAGTCTGGTTAGAGGGAGGTCCGCTGTCAGGAGAGCAGTCGCTCGTTAGAGGGAGGTTAGCTGTCAGGGGAGCAGTCTGGTTAGAGGGAGGTCCGCTGTCAGAGGAGCAGTCTGGGTAGAAGGAGGTTAGCAGTCAGGGGAGTAGTCTCATTAGAGGGCGGTCCGCTGTCAGGGGAGCAGTCTGGTTAGAGGGAGGTCCGCTGTCAGGGAAGCAGTCGCTCGTTAGAGGGAGGTTAGCTGGCAGGGGAGCAGTCTGGTTAGAAGGAGGTCCGCTGTGAGAAAAACAGTCTGGTTAGAGGGCGGTTAGCTGTCAGGGGAGCAGTCTGGTTAGAGGGAGGTCCGCTGTCAGGGAATAGTCTGATTAGAGGGAGGTTAGCTGTCAGGGGAGCAGTCGCTGGTTAGAGGGAGGTCCGCTGTCAGGGGAGCAGTCTGGTTAGAGGGAGGTCCGCTGTCAGGGGAGTAGTCTGGTTAGAGGGAGGTTAGCTGTCAGGGGAGTATTCTGGTTAGAGGGAGGTCCGCTGTCAGGAGAGCAGTCTGGTTAGAGGGAAGTCCGCTGTCAGGGGAGTAGTCGCTGGTTAGAGGGAGGTTACCTGTCAGGGGAGCATTCGCTGGTTAGAGGGAGGTCTGCTGCAGGGGAGCAGTCGCTGGTTAGAGGCAGGTCCGCTGGGAGGGGAGCAGTCGCTGGTTAGAGGGAGCTCTGCTGTCAGAGGAGCAGTCGTTGGTTAGAGGGAGTTTAGCTGTCAGGGGAGCAGTCGCTGGTTAGAGGGAAATCCGCTGTCAGGAGAGTAGTCTGGTTAGAGGGAGGTCCGCTGTCAGGGTAGTAGTCTGGTTAGAGGGAGGTCCGCTGTCAGGGGAGCAGTCGCTGGTTAGAGGGAGGTCCGCTATCAGGGGTGCAGTCTGGTTAGAGGGAGGTCCACTGTCAGGGGAGAAGTCGCTGGTTAGAGGGAGGACCGCTGTCAGGGGAGCAGTCTGGTTAGAGGGAGGTCCGCTGTCAGGGGAGCAGTCTGGTTAGATGGAGGTTAGCTGTCAGGGGAGCAGTCGCTGGTTAGAGGGAGGTCCGCTGTCAGGGGAGTAGTCTGGTTAGATGGAGGTTAGCTGTCAGGGGAGCAGTCGCTGGTTAGAGGGAGGTCCGCTGTCAGGGGAGCAGTCTGGTTAGAGGGAGGTCCGCTGTCAGGGGAGCAGTCGCTCGTTAGAGGGAGGTCCGCTGTCAGGGGAGCAGTCGCTGGTTAGAGGGAGGTCCGCTGGCAGTGGAGTAGTCTGGTTAGAGGGAGGTCTGCTCTCAGGGGAGCAGTCACTGGTTTGATAGAGGTCCGCTGTCAGTGGAGCAGTCGCTGGTTTGATAGAGGTCCGCTGCCAGAGGAGCAGTCGCTGTTTAGAGGGAGGTCCGCTCTCAGGGGAGCAGTCGCTGGTTTGATATAGGTCCGCTGTCAGGGGAACAGTCGCTCGTTAGAGGGAGGTCCGCTGTCAGGGGAGCAGTCGCTGGTTAGAGGGAAGTTAGCTGTCAGGGGAGCAGTCGCTGGTTTGCTAGAGGTCCGCTGTCAGGGGAGCAGTCTGGTTAGAGGGAGGTCAGCTGTCAGGGGAGCAGTCTGGTTAGAGGGAGGTCCGCTGTCAGGGGAGCAGTCTGATTCGAGAGAGGCCCGCTGTCAGGGGAGCAGTAGCTCGTTAGAGGGAGGTCCGCTGTCAGGGGAGCAGTCGCTCGTTAGAGGGAGTTCCGCTGTCAGGGGAGCAGTCGCTGGTTAGAGGGAAGTTAGCTGTCAGGGGAGCAGTCGCTGGTTTGATAAAGGTCCGCTGTCAGGGGAGCAGTCGCTGGTTAGAGGGAGATCCGCTGTCAGGGGAGCAGTCGCTCGTTAGAGGGAGGTCCGCTGTCAGGGGAGCAGTCGCTGGTTAGATGGAGGTCCGCTGTCAGGCGAGCAGTCGCTGGTTAGAGGGAGGTCCGCTGTCAGGGGAGCAGTCGCTCGTTAGAGGGAGGTCCGCTGTCAGGGGAGCAGTCGCTGGTTAGAGGGAGGTCCGCTGTCAGTGGAGCAGTCGCTGGTGAAAGGGAGGTCCGCTGTCAGGGGAGCAGTCTGGTTAGAGGGAGGTCCGCTGTCAGAGGAGCAGTCGCTGGTTAGAGGGAGGTCCGCTGTCAGGGGAGTAGTCTGGTTAGAGGGAGGTTAGCTGTCAGTGGAGCAGTCGCTGGTTAGAGGGAGGTCCGCTGTCAGGGGAGCAGTCTGGTTAGAGGGAGGTCCGCTGTCAGGGGAGCAGTCGTTCGTTAGAGGGAGGTCCGCTGTCAAGGGAGCAGTCGCTGGTTTCATAGAGGTCCGCTGTCAGTGGAGCAGTCACTGGTTTGATAGAGGTCCCCTGCCAGGGGAGCAGTCGCTGGTTAGAGGGAGGTCCGCTGTCAGGGGAGCAGTCGCTCGTTAGAGGGAGGTCCGCTGTCAGGGGAGCAGTCGCTGGTTAGATGGAGGTCCGCTGTCAGGCGAGCAGTCGCTGGTTAGAGGGAGGTCCGCTGTCAGGGGAGCAGTCGCTCGTTAGAGGGAGGTCCGCTGTCAGGGGAGCAGTCGCTGGTTAGAGGGAGGTACGCTGTCAGTGGAGTAGTCTGGTTAGAGGGAGGTCCGCTGTCAGGGGAGCAGTCGCTGGTTTCATAGAGGACCGCTGTCAGTGGAGCAGTCACTGGTTTGATAGAGGTCCCCTGCCAGGGGAGCAGTCGCTGGTTAGAGGGAGGTCTGCTGTCAGGGGAGCAGTCGCTGGTTTGATAGAGGTCCGCTGTCAGGGGAGTAGTCGCTCGTTAGAGGAAGGTCCGCTGTCAGGGGAGCAGTCGCTGGTTAGAGGGAGGTTAGCTGTCAGGGGAGCAGTCTGGTTCGAGGGAGGTCCGCTGTCAGGGGAGCAGTCGCTGGTTAGAGGGAGGTTAGCTGTCAGGGGAGCAGTCTGGTTAGAGGGAGGTCCGCTGTCAGGGGAGCAGCCGCTGGTTAGAGGCAGATTAGCTGTCAGGGGAGCAGTCTGGTTAGCGGGAGGTCCGCTGTCAGGGGAGCAGTCGCTGGTTTGATAGAGGTCCGCTGTCAGGGGAGCAGTCTGGTTAGAGGGAGGTCCGCTGTCAGGAGAGTAGCCTGGTTAGAAGGAGGTGATCTGTCAGGGGAGCAGTCGCTAGTTAGAGGGAGGTCCGCTGTCAGGGGAGTAGTCTGGTTAGAGGGAGGTCCGCTGTCAGGGGAGCAGTCGCTGGTTAGAGGGAGGTTAGCTGTCAGGTGAACAGTCTGGTTAGAGAGAGGTTAGCTGTCAGTGGAGCAGTCTGGTTAGAGGGAGGTCCACTGTCAGGGGAGCAGTCGCTGGTTAGAGGGAAGTCCGCTGTGAGGGGAGCAGTCGCTGGTTAGAGGGAGGTCCGCTGTCAGGGGAGCAGTCGCTGGTTTGATAAAGGTCCGCTGTCAGGAGAGCAGTCGCTGGTTTGATAAAAGTCCGCTGTCAGTGGAGCAGTCGCTGGTTTGAGGGAGTTCCGCTGCCAGGGGAGCAGTCTGGTCAGAGGGAGGTTAGCTGTCAGGGGAGCAGTCGCTCTATAGAGGGAGGTCCGCTGTTAGGGGAGCAGTCTGGTTAGAGGGAGGTCCGCTGTCAGGGGAGCAGTCTGGTTAGAGGGAGGTCCGCTGTCAGGGGAGCAGTAGCTCGTTAGAGGGAGGTCCGCTGTCAGGGAAGCAGTCGCTGGTTAGAGGGAAGTCCGCTGTGAGGGGAGCAGTCGCTGGTTAAAGGGAGGTCCGCTGTCAGGGGAGCAGTCGCTGGTTAGAGGGAGGTTATCTGTCAGGGGAGCAGTCTGGTTAGAGGGATGCCCGCTGTCAGGGGAGCAGTCGCACGTAAGAGGGAGGTCCGCTGTCAGGGGAATAGTCTGGTTAGAGGGAGGTTAGCTCTCAGTGGAGCAGTCTGGTTAGAGGGAGGTCCGCGGTCAGGGAGCAGTCGCTCGTTCGAAGGAGGTCCGCTGTCAGGGGAGTAGTCTGGTTAGAGGGAGGTTAGCTGTCAGGGGAGCAGTCGCTGGTTAGAGGGAGGTCCGCTGACAGGGGAGCAGTCTGGTTAGAGGGAGGTCCGCTGTCAGGCGAGCAGTCGCTGGTTTGATAGAGGTCCGCTGTCAGGGGAGCAGTCTGGTTAGAGGAAGGTCCGCTGTCAGGGGAGCAGTCGCTCGTTACAGGGAGGTCCGCTGTCAGGGGAGTAGTCTGGTTAGAGGGAGGTTAGCTGTCAGGGAAGCAGTCGCTGGTTAGAGGGAGGTCCGCTGTCAGGGGAGCAGTCTGGTTAGAGGGAGGTCCGCTGTCAAAGGAGCAGTCGCTCGTTAGAGGGAGGTCCGCTGTCAGGGGACCAGTCGCTGGTTAGAGGGAGGTCCGCTGTCAGGGGAGTAGTCGCTCGTTAGAGGGAGGTCCGCTGTCAGGGGAGCAGTCGCTGGTTAGAGGGAGGTTAGCTGTCAGGGGAGCAGTCGCTGGTTTGCTAGAGGTCCGCTGTCAGGGGAGCAATCTGGTTAGAGGGAGGTTAGCTGTCAGGGGAGCAGTTTGGTTAGAGGGAGGTCCGCTGTCAGGGGAGCAGTCTGGTTCAAGGGAGGTCCGCTGTCAGGGGAGCAGTCGCTGGTTAGAGGGAGGTTAGCTGTCAGGGGAGCAGTCTGGTTAGATGGAGGTTAGCTGTCAGGAGAGCAGTCTGTTTAGAGGGAGGTCCGCTGTCAGGGGAGCAGTCGTTGGTTAGAGAGAGGTTAGCTGTCAGGGGAGCAGTCTGGTTAGATGGAGGTTAGCTGTCAGGGGAGCAGTCTGGTTAGAGGGAGGTCCACTGTCAGGGGAGCAGTCGCTGGTTAGAGGGAGGTTAACTGTCAGGGGAGCAGTCTGGTTAGAGGGAGGTCCGCTGTCAAGGGAGTAGTCTGGTTAGAAGGAGGTCCGCTGTCAGGGGAATAGTCTGGTTAGAGGGAGGTCCGCTGTCAGGGGAGCAGTCTGGTTAGAGGGAAGTCCGCTGTCAGGCGAGTAGTCTGGTTAGAGGAAGGTCCGCTGTCTGGGGAGTAGTCTGGTTAGAGGGAGGTCCGCTGTCAGGGGAGCAGTCGCTGGTTTGATAAAGGTCCGCTGTCAGGGGAGCAGTCGCTGGTTTGATAGAAGTCCGCTGTCAGTGGAGCAGTCGCTGGTTTGAGGGAGGTCCGCTGCAAGGGGAGCAGTCTGGTCAGAGGGAGGTTAGCTGTCAGGGGAGCAGTTGCTCGATAGAGGGAGGTCCGCTGTTAGGGGAGCAGTCTGGTTAGAAGGAGTTTCGCTGTCAGGGGAGCAGTCTGGTTAGAGGGAGGTCCGCTGTCAGGGGCGCAGTAGCTCGTTAGAGGGAGGTCCGCTGTCAGGGGAGCAGTCGCTCGTTAGAGGGAGGTCCGCTGTCAAGGGAGCAGTCGCTGGTTAGAGGGAGGTTAGCTGTCAAGGGAGCAGTCGCTGGTTTGATAGAGGTCCGCTGTCAGGGGAGCAGTCGCTGGTTAGAGGGAGGTCCGCTGTCAGGGGAGCAGTCGCTCGTTAGAGGGAGGTCCGCTGTCTTGGGAGCAGTCGCTGGTTTGATAGAGGTCCGCTGTCAGGGAGCAGTCGCTGGTTAGAGGGAGTTCCGATGTCAGGGGAGCAGTCGCTGGTTAAAGGGAGGTCCGCTGTCAGGGGAGCAGTCGCTCATTAGAGGGAGGTCCGCTGTCAGGGGAGCAGTGGCTGGTTAGAGGGAGGTTAGCTGTCAGGGGAGCAGTCGTTGTTTAGAGGGAGGTCCGCTGTCAGGGGAGCAGTCGCTCGTTGGAGGGAGGTCCGCTGTCAGGGGAGCAGTCGCTGGTTTGATAGAGGTCCGCTGTCAGGGGAGCAGTCGCTGGTTACAGGGAGGTACGCTGTCAGGGGAGCAGTCGCTGGTTAGAGGGAGGTCCGCTGTCAGGGGAGCAGTCTGGTTAGAGGGAGGCCCGCTGTCAGGGGAGCAGTCTGGTTAGAGGGAGGTCCGCTGTCAGTGGAGCAGTCGCTGGTTAAAGGGAGATCCGCTGTCAGGAGAGCAGTCTGGTTAGAGGGAGGTCCGCTGTCAGAGGAGCAGTCGCTGGTTAGAGAGAGGTTAGCTGTCAGGGGAGCAGTCGGGTTAGATGGAGGTTAGCTGTCAGGGGAGCAGTCTGGTGAGAGGGAGGTCCGCTGTCAGGGGAGCAGTCGCTGGTTAGAGGGAGGTTAGCTGTCAGGGGAGCAGTCTGGTTAGAGCGAGGTCCGCTGTCAGGGGAGTAGTCTGGTTAGAAGGAGGTCCGCTGTCAGGGGAGTAGTCTAGTTAGAGGGAGGTCCGCTGTCAGGGGAGCAGTCGCTGGTTTGATAAAGGTTCGCTGTCAGGGCAGCAGTCGCTGGTTTGATAAAAGTCCGCTGTCAGTGGAGCAGTCGCTGGTTTGAGGGAGGTCTGCTGCCAGGGGAGCAGTCTGGTCAGAGGTAGGTTGGCTGTCAGGGGAGCAGTCGCTCGATAGAGGGAGGTCCGCTGTTAGGGGAGCAGTCTGGTTAGAGGGAGGTCTGCTGTCAGGGGAGCAGTCTGGTTAGAGGGAGGTCCGCTGTCAGGGGAGCAGTAGCTCGTTAGAGGGAGGTCCGCTGACAGGGGAGCAGTCGCTGGTTAGAGGGAAGTCCGCTGTGAGGGGATCAGTCGCTGGTTAGAGGGAGTTCCGCTGTCAGGGGAGCAGTCGCTGGTTAGAGGGAGGTTAGCTGTCAGGGGAGCAGTCTGGTTACAGGGATGCCCGCTGTCAGGGGAGCAGTCGCACGTAAGAGGGAGGTCCGCTGTCAGGGGAATAGTCTGGTTAGAGGGAGGTTAGCTCTCAGTGGAGCAGTCTGGTTAGAGAGAGGTTAGCTGTCAGGGGAGCAGTCTGGTTAGAGGGAGGTCCGCTGTTAGGGGAGCAGTCTGGTTAAAGGGAGGTCCGCTGTCAGGGGAGCAGTCTGGTTAGAGGGAGGTCTGCTATCAGGGGAGTAGTCTGGTTAGAGAGAGGTTAGCGGCAGGGGAGCAGTCGCTCATTAGAGGGAGGTTAGCTGTCAGGGGAGCAGTCTGGTTAGAGGGAGGTCCGCTGTCAGGGGAATAGTCTGGTTAGAGGTAGGTTAGCTGTCAGGGGAGCAGTCTGGTTAGACGGAGGTCCGCTGACAGGGGAGCAGTCTGGTTAAAGGGAGGTCCGCTGTTAGAGGAGCAGTCGCTCGTTAGAGGGAGGTTAGCTGTCAGGGGAGCAGTCTGGTTAGAGGGAGGTCCGCTGTCAGGGGAGCAGTCTGGTTAGAGGGAGGTCCGCTGTCAGGAGAGCAGTCTGGTTAGAGGGAGGTCCGCTGTCAGGAGAGCAGTCGCTCGTTAGAGGGAGGTTAGCTGTCAGGGGAGCTGTCTGGTTAGAGGGAGGTTCGCTGTCAGAGGAGCAGTCTGGTTAGAAGGAGGTTAGCAGTCAGGGGAGTAGTCTCATTAGAGGGCGGTCCGCTGTCAGGGGAGCAGTCTGGTTAGAGGGAGGTCCGCTGTCAGGGAAGCAGTCGCCCGTTAGAGGGAGGTTAGCTGGCAGGGGAGCAGTCTGGTTAGAAGGAGGTCCGCTGTGATAAAAACAGTCTGGTTAGAGGGCGGTTAGCTGTCAGGGGAGCAGTCTGGTTAGAGGGAGGTCCGCTGTCAGGGAATAGTCTGGTTAGAGGGAGGTTAGCTGTCAGGGGAGCAGTCGCTGGTTAGAGGGAGGTCCGCTGTCAGGGGAGCAGTCTGGTTAGAGGGAGGTCCGCTGTCAGGGGAGTAGTCTGGTTAGAGGGAGTTTAGCTGTCAGGGGAGTATTCTGGTTAGAGGGAGGTCCGCTGTCAGGAGAGCAGTCTGGTTAGAGGAAAGTCCGCTGTCAGGGGAGTAGTCGCTGGTTAGAGGGAGGTTACCTCTCAGGGGAGCATTCGCTGGTTAGAGGGAGGTCTGCTGCAGGGGAGCAGTCGCTGGTTAGAGGCAGGTCCGCTGGGAGGGGAGCAGTCGCTGGTTAGAGGGAGCTCTGCTGTCAGAGGAGCAGTCGCTGGTTAGAGGGAGGTTAGCTGTCAGGGGAGCAGTCGCTGGTTAGAGGGAAATCCGCTGTCAGGAGAGTAGTCTGGTTAGAGGGAGGTCCGCTGTCAGGGTAGTAGTCTGGTTAGAGGGAGGTCCGCTGTCAGGGGAGCAGTCGCTGGTTAGAGGGAGGTCCGCTATCAGGGGTGCAGTCTGGTTAGAGGGAGGTCCACTGTCAGGGGAGCAGTCTGGTTCGAGGGAGGTCCGCTGTCAGGGGAGCAGTCGCTGGTTAGAGGGAGGTCCGCTGTCAGGGGAGCAGTCTGGTTAGAGGGAGGTCCGCTGTCAGGGGAGCAGTCTGGTTAGATGGATGTTAGCTGTCAGGGGAGCAGTCGCTGGTTAGAGGTAGGTCCGCTGTCAGGGGAGTAGTCTGGTTAGATGGAGGTTAGCTGTCAGGGGAGCAGTCGCTGGTTAGAGGGAGGTCCGCTGTCAGGGGAGCAGTCTGGTTAGAGGGAGGTCCGCTGTCAGGGGAGCAGTCGCTCGTTAGAGGGAGGTCCGCTGTCAGGGGAGCAGTCGCTGGTTAGAGGGAGGTCCGCTGGCAGTGGAGTAGTCTGGTTAGAAGGAGGTCTGCTCTCAGGGGAGCAGTTGCTGGTTTGATAGAGGTCCGCTGTCAGTGGAGCAGTCGCTGGTTTCATAGAGGTCCGCTGCCAGAGGAGCAGTCGCTGGTTAGAGGGAGGTCCGCTGTCAGGGGAGCAGTCGCTGGTTTGATATAGGTCCGCTGTCAGGGGAACAATCGCTCGTTAGAGGGAGGTCCGCTGTCAGGAGAGCTGTCGCTGGTTAGAGGGAAGTTAGCTGTCAGGGGAGCAGTCGCTGGTTTGCTAGAGGTCCGCTGTCAGGGGAGCAGTCTGGTTAGAGGGAGGTTAGCTGTCAGGGGAGCAGTCTGGTTAGAGGGAGGTCCGCTGTCAGGGGAGCAGTCTGGTTCGAGAGAGGTCCGCTGTCAGGGGAGCAGTAGCTCGTTAGAGGGAGGTCCGCTGTCAGGGGAGCAGTCGCTCGTTAGAGGGAGTTCCGCTCTCAGGGGAGCAGTCGCTGGTTAGAGGGAGGTTAGCTGTCAGGGGACCAGTCGCTGGTTTGATAAAGGTCCGCTGTCAGGGGAGCAGTCGCTGGTTAGAGGGAGATCCGCTGTCAGGGGAGCAGTCGCTCGTTAGAGGGAGGTCCGCTGTCAGGGGAGCAGTCGCTGGTTAGAGGGAGGTCCGCTGTCAGGCGAGCAGTCGCTGGTTAGAGGGAGGTCCGCTGTCAGGGGAGCAGTCGCTCGTTAGAGGGAGGTCCGCTGTCAGGGGAGCAGTCGCTGGTTAGAGGGAGGTCCGCTGTCAGTGGAGCAGTCGCTGGTTAAAGGGAGGTCCGCTGTCAGGGGAGCAGTCTGGTTAGAGGGAGGTCCGCTGTCAGAGGAGCAGTCGCTGGTTAGAGGGAGGTCCGCTGTCAGGGGAGTAGTCTGGTTAGAGGGAGGTTAGCTGTCAGTGGAGCAGTCGCTGGTTAGAGGGAGGTCCGCTGTCAGGGGAGCAGTCTGGTTAGAGGGAGGTCCGCTGTCAGGGGAGCAGTCGCTCGTTAGAGGGAGGTCCGCTGTCAAGGGAGCAGTCTGGTTAGAGGGAGGTCCGCTGTCAGGGGAGCAGTCGCTCGTTAGAGGGAGGTCCGCTGTCAGGGGAGCAGTCGCTGGTTAGAGGGAGGTCCGCTGTCAGTGGAGTAGTCTGGTTAGAGGGAGGTCCGCTGTCAGGGGAGCCGTCGCTGGTTTGATAGAGGTCCGCTGTCAGTGGAGCAGTCACTGGTTTGATAGAGGTCCCCTGCCAGGGGAGCAGTCGCTGGTTAGAGGGAGGTCCGCTGTCAGGGGAGCAGTCGCTGGTTTGATAGAGGTCCGCTGTCAGGGGAGTAGTCGCTCGTTAGAGGGAGGTCCGCTGTCAGGGGAGCAGTCGCTGGTTAGCGGGAGGTGAGCTGTCAGGGGAGCAGTGGCTGGTTTGCTAGAGGTCCGCTGTCAGGGGAGCAGTATGGTTAGAGGGAGGTTAGCTGTCAGGAGAGCAGTCTGGTTAGAGGGAGGTCCGCTGTCAGGGTAGCAGTCTGGTTTGAGGGAGGTCCGCTGTCAGGGGAGCAGTCGCTGGTTAGAGGGAGGTTAGCTGTCAGGGGAGCAGTCTGGTTAGATGGAGGTTAACTGTCAGGAGAGCAGTCTGGTTAGAGGGAGGTCCGCTGTCAGGGGAGCAGTCGCTGGTTAGAGAGAGGTTAGCTGTCAAGGGAGCAGTCTGGTTAGATGGAGGTTAGCTGTCAGGGGAGCAGTCGCTCGTTAGAGGGAGGTCCGCTGTCAGGGGAGTAGTCCGGTTAGAGGGAGGTCCGCTGTCAGGGGAGTAGTCTAGTTAGAGGGAGGTCCGCTGTCAGGGGAGAAGTCGCTGGTTTGATAAAGGTCCGCTGTCAGGGGAGCAGTCGCTGGTTTGATAAAAGTCCGCTGTCAGTGGAGCAGTCGCTGGTTTGAGGGAGGTCCGCTGCCAGGGGAGCAGTCCGGTCAGAGGGAGGTTAGCTGTCAGGGGAGCAGTCGCTCTATAGAGGGAGGTCCGCTGTTAGGGGAGCAGTCTGGTTAGAGAGAGGTCCGCTGTCAGGGGAGCAGTCTGGTTAGAGGGAGGTCCGCTGTCAAAGGAGCAGTATCTCGTTAGAGGGAGGTCCGCTGTCAGGGGAGCAGTATCTCGTTAGAGGGAGGTCCGCTGTCAGGGGAGCCGTCGCTGGTTAGAGGGAAGTCCGCTGTGAGGGGAGCAGTCGCTGGTTAGAGGGAGGTCCGCTGTCATGGGAGAAGTCGCTGGTTAGAGGGAGGTTAGCTGTCAGAGGAGCAGTCTGGTTAGAGGGATGCCCGCTGTCAGGGGAGCAGTCGCACGTAAGAGGGAAGTCCGCTGTCAGGGGAATAGTCTGGTTAGAGGGAGGTTAGCTCTCAGTGGAGCAGTCTGGTTAGAGGGAGGTCCGCTGTCAGGGGAGCAGTCGCTCGTTAGAGGGAGGTCCGCTGTCAGGGGAGTAGTCTAGTTAGAGGGAGGTTAGCTGTCAGGGGAGCAGTCTGGTTAGAGGGAGGTCCGCTGTCAGGGGAGCAGCCGCTGGTTAGAGGCAGGTTAGCTGTCAGGGGAGCAGTCTGGTTAGCGGGAGGTCCGCTGTCAGGGGAGCAGTCGCTGGTTTGATAGAGGTCCGCTGTCAGGGGAGCAGTCTGGTTAGAGGGAGGTCCGCTGTCAGGAGAGTAGCCTGGTTAGAAGGAGGTTATCTGTCAGGGGATCAGTCGCTAGTTAGAGGGAGGTCCGCTGTCAGGGGAGTAGTCTGGTTAGAGGGAGGTCCGCTGTCAGGGGAGCAGTCGCTGGTTAGAGGGAGGTTAGCTGTCAGGGGAACAGTCTGGTTAGAGAGAGGTTAGCTGTCAGTGGAGCAGTCTGGTTAGAGGGAGGTCCACTGTCAGGGGAGCAGTCGCTGGTTAGAGGGAGGTCCGCTGTCAAGGGAGCAGTCTGGTTAGAGGGAGGTCCGCTGTCAGGGGAGCAGTCTGGTTAGAGAGAGGTTAGCTGTCAGGGCAGCAGTCTGGTTAGAGGGAGGTCCGCTGTCGGAGAGTAGTCTGTATTGTATTGTATTGTATTGTATTACGATCGTAGGGTTATCCACAATAAGTCGTGGCTATTACCACCCCGAGTCAAACGGTACAGGAATAGAAACATGCAGGTCCAAAACACGAGAGATATGCCACAAACACACACACACACACACATACACACACACAAACACATTCAGCGACGTCCTGTATCGCCAGCGGTTGTCAGATGTGCCTCCACAGCACGAACAAAGCATCTCTGTGTCATTTCGGTGACACCGGCAGGCAGTGCGTTGTACAACGCTGGAGCATGATATGCAAATCTGGTTAGATTTGCGATTTGCGTTATTTGCGTTAGATTTTGGTTAGGTTAGTCTGGTTAGTGGGAGGTTAGCTATCAGTGGAGCATTCTGGTTAGAGGGAGGTCCGCTGTCAGGGGAGCAGTCTGGTTAGAGGGAGGTCCGCTGTCAGGGGAGCAGTCGCTTGTTAAAGGGAGGTTAGCTGTCAGGGGAGCAGTCTGGTTAGAGGGAGGTCCGCTGTCAGAGGAGCAGTCTGGTTAGAGGGAGGTTAGCTGTAAGGGGAGCAGTCTGGTTAGAGGGAGGTCCGCTATCAGGGGAACAGTCGCTCGTTAGAGGGAGGTTAGCTGTCAGGAGAGCAGTCGCTGGTTCGCTAGAGGTCCGCTGTCAGGGGAGAAGTCTGGTTAGAGGGAGGTTAGCTGTCAGGGGAGCAGTCTGGTTAGAGGGAGGTCCGCTGTCAGAGGAGCAGTCTGGTTCGAGGGAGGTCCGCTGTCAGGGGAGCAGTCGCTGGTTAGAGGGAGGTTAGCTGTCAGGGGAGCAGTCTGGTTAGATGGAGGTTAGCTGTCAGGAGAGCAGTCTGGTTAGAGGGAGGTCCACTGTCAGGGGAGCAGTCGCTGGTTACAGAGAGGTTAGCTGTCAGGGGAGCAGTCTGGTTAGATGGAGGTCCGCTGTCAGGGGAGCAGTAGCTCGTTAGAGGGAGGTCCGCTGTCAGGGGAGCAGTCGCTGGTTAGAGGGAGGTCCGCTGTCAGGGAAGCAGTCGCTGGTTAGAGGGAGGTCCGCTGTCAGGGGAGCAGTCGCTGGTTAGAGGGAGGTCCGCTGTCAGGGGAGCAGTCGCTCGTTAGAGGGAGGTCCGCTGTCAGGGGAGCAGTCGCTGGTTTGATAGAGGTCGGCTGTCAGGGGTGCAGTCGCTGGTTAGAGGGAGGTCCGATGTCAGGGAGCAGTCGCTGGTAAAAGGGAGGTCCGCTGTCAGGGGAGCAGTCGCTCATTAAAGGGAGGTCCGCTGTCAGGGGAGCAGTGGCTGGTTAGAGGGAGGTTAGCTGTCAGGGGAGCAGTCGTTCGTTAGAGGGAGGTCCGCTGTCATGGGAGCAGTCGCTCGTTGGAGGGAGGTCCGATGTCAGGGGAGCAGTCGCTGGTTACAGGGAGGTACGCTGTCAGGGGAGCAGTCGCTGGTTAGAGGGAGGTCCGCTGTCAGGGGAGCAGTCTGGTTAGAGAGAGGTCCGCTGTCATGGGACCAGTCTGGTTAGAGGGAGGTCCGCTGTCAGTGGAGCAGTCGCTGGTTAAAGGGAGGTCCGCCGTCAGGGGAGCAGTCTGGTTAGAGGAAGGTCCGCTGTCAGAGGAGCAGTCGCTGGTTAGAGAGAGTTTAGCTGTCAGGGGAGCAGTCTGGTTAGATGGAGGTTAGCTGTCAGGGGAGCAGTCTGGTTAGAGGGAGGTCCGCTGTCAGGGTAGCTGTCGCTGATTAGAGGGAGATTAGCTGTCAGGGGAGCAGTCTGGTTAGAGGGAGGTCCGCTGTCAGGGGAGCAGTCTGGTTAGAGGGAGGTCCGCTGTCAGGCGAGTAGTCTGGTTAGAGGGAGGTCCGCTGTCAGGGGAGTAGTCTAGTTAGAGGGAGGTCCGCTGTCAGGGGAGCAGTCGCTGGTTTGATAAAGGTCCGCTGTCAGGGGAGCAGTCGCTGGTTTGATAAAAGTCCGCCGTCAGTGGAGCAGTCGCTGGTTTGAGGGAGGTCCGCTGCCAGGGGAGCAGTCTGGTCAGAGGGAGGTTAGCTGTCAGGGGAGCAGTCGCTCTATAGAGGGAGGTCCGCTGTTAGGGGAGCAGTCTGGTTAGAGAGAGGTCCGCTGTCAGGGGAGCAGTCTGGTTAGAGGGAGGTCCGCTGTCAGGGGAGCAGTATCTCGTTAGAGGGAGGTCCGCTGTCAGGGGAGCAGTATCTCGTTAGAGGGAGGTCCGCTGTCAGGGGAGCAGTCGCTGGTTAGAGGGAAGACCGCTCTGAGGGGAGCAGTCGCTGGTTAGAGGGAGGTCCGCTGTCATGGGAGCAGTCGCTGGTTAGAGGGAGGTTAGCTGTCAGAGGAGCAGTCTGGTTAGAGGGATGCCCGCTGTCAGGGGAGCAGTCGCATGTAAGAGGGAAGTCCGCTGTCAGGGGAATAGTCTGGTTAGAGGGAGGTTAGCTCTCAGTGGAGCAGTCTGGTTAGAGGGAGGTCCGCTGTCAGGGGAGCAGTCGCTTGTTAGAGGGAGGTCCGCTGTCAGGGGAGTAGTCTGGTTAGAGGGAGGTTAGCTGTCAGGGGAGCAGTCTGGTTAGAGGGAGGTCCGCTGTCAGGGGAGCAGCCGCTGGTTAGAGGCAGGTTAGCTGTCAGGGGAGCAGTCTGGTTAGCGGGAGGTCCGCTGTCAGGGGAGCAGTCGCTGGTTTGATAGAGGTCCGCTGTCAGGGGAGCAGTCTGGTTAGAGGGAGGTCCGCTGTCAGGGGAGTAGCCTGGTTAGAAGGAGGTTATCTGTCAGGGGAGCAGTCGCTAGTTAGAGGGAGGTCCGCTGTCAGGGGAGTAGTCTGGTTAGAGGGAGGTCCGCGGTCAGGGGAGCAGTCGCTGGTTAGAGGGAGGTTAGCTGTCAGGGGAACAGTCTGGTTAGAGAGAGGTTAGCTGTCAGTGGAGCAGTCTGGTTAGAGGGAGGTCCACTGTCAGGGGAGCAGTCGCTGGTTAGAGGGAGGTACGCTGTCAAGGGAGCAGTCTGGTTAGAGGGAGGTCCGCTGTCAGGGGAGCAGTCTGGTTAGAGAGAGGTTAGCTGTCAGGGGAGCAGTCTGGTTAGAGGGAGGTCCGCTGTCGGGGAGTAGTCTGTATTGTATTGTATTGTATTGTATTACGATCGTAGGGTTATCCACAATAAGTCGTGGCTATTACCACCCCGAGTCAAACGGTAAAAGAATAGAAACATGCAGGTCCAAAACACGAGACATATGCCACAAACACACACACACATAAACACACACAAACACATTCAGCGACGTCCTGTATCGCCAGCGGTTGTCAGATGTGCCTCCACAGCACGAACAAAGCATCTCTGTGTCATTTCGGTGACACCGGCAGGCAGTGCGTTGTACAACGCTGGAGCATGATATGCAAATCTGGTTAGATTTGCGATTTGCGTTATTTGCGTTAGATTTTGGTTAGGTTAGTCTGGTTAGTGGGAGGTTAGCTGTCAGTGGAGCATTCTGGTTAGAGGGAGGTCCGCTGTGAAGGGAGCAGTCTGGTTAGAGGGAGGTCCGCTGTCAGGGGAGCAGTCTGGTTAGAGGGAGGTCCGCTGTCAGGCGAGTAGTCTGGTTAGAGGGAGGTCCGCTGTCAGGGGCGTAGTCTAGTTAGAGGGAGGTCCGCTGTCAGGGGAGCAGTCGCTGGTTTGATAAAGGTCCGCTGTCAGGGGAGCAGTCGCTGGTTTGATAAAAGTCCGCTGTCAGTGGAGCAGTCGCTGGTTTGAGGGAGTTCCGCTGCCAGGGGAGCAGTCTGGTCAGAGGGAGGTTAGCTGTCAGGGGAGCAGTCGCTCTATAGAGGGAGGTCCGCTGTTAGGGGAGCAGTCTGGTTAGAGGGAGGTCCGCTGTCAGGAGAGCAGTCTGGTTAGAGGGAGGTCCGCTGTCAGGGGAGCAGTAGCTCGTTAGAGGGAGGTCCGCTGTCAGGGGAGCAGTCGCTGGTTAGAGGGAAGTCCGCTGTGAGGGGAGCAGTCGCTGGTTAGAGGGAGGTCCGCTGTCAGGGGAGCAGTCGCTGGTTAGAGGGAGGTTAGCTGTCAGGGGAGCAGTCTGGTTAGAGGGATGCCCGCTGTCAGGGGAGCAGTCGCACGTAAGAGGGAGGTCCGCTATCAGGGGAATAGTCTGGTTAGAGGGAGGTTAGCTCTCAGTGGAGTAGTCTGGTTAGAGGGAGGTCCGCTGTCAGGGGAGCAGTCGCTCGTTAGAGGGAGGTCCGCTGTCAGGGGAGTAGTCTGGTTAGAGGGAGGTTAGCTGTCAGGGGAGCAGTCTGGTTAGAGGGAGGTCCGCTGTCAGGGGAGCAGCCGCTGGTTAGAGGCAGGTTAGCTGTCAGGGGAGCAGTCTGGTTAGAGGGAGGTCCGCTGTCAGGGGAGCAGTCGCTGGTTTGATAGAGGTCCGCTGTCAGGGGAGCAGTCTGGTTAGAGGGAGGTCCGCTGTCAGGGGAGTAGCCTGGTTAGAGGGAGGTTATCTGTCAGGGGAGCAGTCGCTAGTTAGAGGGAGGTCCGCTGTCAGGGGAGTAGTCTGGTTAGAGGGAGCTCCGCTGTCAGGGGAGCATTTGCTGGTTAGAGGGAGGTTAGCTGTCAGGGGAACAGTCTGGTTAGAGAGAGGTTAGCTGTCAGTGGAGCAGTCTGGTTAGAGGGAGGTCCACTGTCAAGGGAGCAGTCGCTGGTTAGAGGGAGGTTTGCTGTCAAGGGACCAGTCTGGTTAGAGGGAGGTCCGCTGTCAGGGGAGCAGTCGCTGGTTGGAGGGAGGTTAGCTGTCAGGGGAGAAGTCGCTGGTTAGAAGGTGGTCCGCTGTCAGGGGAGCAGTCGCTGGTTAGAGGGAGGTCCGCTGTCAGGGGAGCAGTCTGGTTAGAGGGAGGTCCGCTGTCAGGGGAGTAGTCTGGTTTGATAGAGGTCCGCTGTCAGGAGAGCAGTCGCTCGTTAGAGGGAGGTCCGCTGTCAGGGGAGCAGTCAGGTCAGAGGGAGGTCCGCTGTCAGAGGAGCAGTCAATGGTTAGAGGGAGGTCCGCTGTCAGGTGAGTAGTCTGGTTAGAGGGAGGTTAGCTGTCAGGGGAGCAGTCGCTGGTTAGAGGGAGGTCCGCTGTCAGGGGAGCAGTCGCTCGTTAGAGGGAGGTCCGCTGTCAGGAGAGCAGTCGCTGGTTAGAGGGAGGTCCGCTATCAGTGGAGTAGTCTGGTTAGAGGGAGGTCTGCTGTCAGGGGAGCAGTCGCTGGATTGATAGAGGTCCGCTGTCAGTGGAGCAGTCGCTGGTTTGATAGAGGTCACCTGCCAGGGGAGCAGTCGCTGGTTAGAGGGAGGTCCGCTGTCAGGGGAGCAGTCGCTGGTTTGATAGAGGTCTGCTGTCAGGGGAGTAGTCGCTCGTTAGAGGGAGGTCCGCTGTCAGGGGAGCAGTCTCTGGTTAGAGGGAGGTTAGCTGTCAGGGGAGCAGTCGCTGGTTTGCTAGAGGTCCGCTGTCAGGGGAGCAGTCTGGTTAGAGGGAGGTTAGCTGTCAGGGGAGCAGTCTGGTTAGAGGGAGGTCCGCTGTCAGGGGAGCAGTCTGGTTCGAGGGAGGTCCGCTGTCAGGGGAGCAGTCGCTGGTTAGAGGGAGGTTAGCTGTCAGGGGAGCAGTCTGGTTAGATGGAGGTTAGCTGTCAGGAGAGCAGTCTGGTTAGAGGGAGGTCCGCTGTCAGGGGAGCAGTCGCTGGTTAGAGAGAGGTTAGCTGTCAGGGGAGCAGTCTGGTTAGATGGAGGTTAGCTGTCAGGGGAGCAGTCTGGTTAGAGGGAGGTCCGCTGCCAGGGGAGCAGTCGCTGGTTAGAGGGAGGTTAACTGTCAGGGGAGCAGTCTGGTTAGAGGGAGGTCCGCTGTCAGGGGAGTAGTCTGGTTAGAAGGAAGTCCGCTGTCAGGGGAATAGTCTGGTTAGAGGGAGGTCCGCTGTCAGGGGAGCAGTCTGGTTAGAGGGAAGTCCGCTGTCAGGCGAGTAGTCTGGTTAGAGGAAGGTCCGTTGTCTGGGGAGTAGTCTGGTTAGAGGGAGGTCCGCTGTCAGGGGAGCAGTCGCTGGTTTGATAAAGGTCCGCTGTCAGGGGAGCAGTCGCTGGTTTGATAGAAGTCCGCTGTCAGTGGAGCAGTCGCTGGTTTGAGGGAGGTCCGCTGCCAGGGGAGCAGTCTGGTCAGAGGGAGGTTAGCTGTCAGGGGAGCAGTCGCTCGATAGAGGGAGGTCCGCTGTTAGGGGAGCAGCCTGGTTAGAAGGAGGTCCGCTGTCAGGGGAGCAGTCGCTGGTTAGAGGGAGGTTAGCTGTCAGGGGAGCAGTCTGGTTAGATGGAGGTTAGCTGGCAGGAGAGGAGTCTGGTTAGAGGGAGGTCCGCTGTCAGGGGAGCAGTTGCTGGTTAGAGAGAGGTTAGCTGTCAGGGGAGCAGTCTGGTTAGAGGGAGGTTAGCTGGCAGGGGAGCAGTCTGGTTAGAAGGAGGTCCGCTGTGAGAAAAACAGTCTGGTTAGAGGGCGGTTAGCTGTCAGGGGAGCAGTCTGGTTAGAGGGAGGTCCGCTGTCAGAGAATAGTCTGGTTAGAGGGAGGTTAGCTGTCAGGGGAGCAGTCGCTGGTTAGAGGGAGGTCCGCTGTCAAGGGAGCAGTCTGGTTAGAGGGAGGTCCGCTGTCAGGGGAGTAGTCTGGTTAGAGGGAGGTTAGCTGTCAGGGGAGTATTCTGGTTAGAGGGAGGTCCGCTGTCAGGAGAGCAGTCTGGTTAGAGGGAAGTCCGCTGTCAGGAGAGTAGTCGCTGGTTAGAGGGAGGTTACCTGTCAGGGGAGCATTCGCTGGTTAGAGGGAGGTCTGCTGCAGGGGAACAGTCGCTGGTTAGAGGCAGGTCCGCTGGGAGGGGAGCAGTCGCTGGTTAGAGGGAGCTCTGCTGTCAGAGGAGCAGTCGCTGGTTAGAGGGAAATCCGCTGTCAGGAGAGTAGTCTGGTTAGAGGGAGGTCCGCTGTCAGGGTAGTAGTCTGGTTAGAGGTAGGTCCGCTGTCAGGGGAGCAGTCGCTGGTTAGAGGGAGGTCCGCTATCAGGGGTGCAGTCTGGTTAGAGGGAGGTCCACTGTCAGGGGAGCAGTCTGGTTCGAGGGAGGTCCGCCGTCAGGGGAGCAGTCGCTGGTTAGAGGGAGGTCCGCTGTCAGGGGAGCAGTCTGGTTAGAGGGAGGTCCGCTGTCAGGGGAGCAGTCTGGTTAGATGGAGGTTAGCTGTCAGGGGAGCAGTCGCTGGTTAGAGGGAGGTCCGCTGTCAGGGGAGTAGTCTGGTTAGATGGAGGTTAGCTGTCAGGGGAGCAGTCGCTGGTTAGAGGGAGGTCCGCTGTCAGGGGAGCAGTCTGGTTAGAGGGAGGTCCGCTGTCAGGGGAGCAGTCGCTCGTTAGAGGGAGGTCCGCTGTCAGGGGAGCAGTCGCTGGTTAGAGGGAGGTCCGCTGGCAGTGGAGTAGTCTGGTTAAAGGGAGGTCTGCTCTCAGGGGAGCAGTCGCTGGTTTGATAGAGGTCCGCTGTCAATGGAGGAGTCGCTGGTTTGATAGAGGTCCGCTGCCAGAGGAGCAGTCGCTGGTTAGAGGGAGGTCCGCTGTTAGGGGAGCAGTCGCTGGTTTGATATAGGTCCGCTGTCAGGGGAACAGTCACTCGTTAGAGGGAGGTCCGCTGTCAGGGGAGCAGTCGCTGGTTAGAGGGAAGTTAGCTGTCAGGGGAGCAGTCGCTGGTTTGCTAGAGGTCCGCTGTCAGGGGAGCAGTCTGGTTAGAGGGAGGTTAGCTGTCAGGGGAGCAGTCTGGTTAGAGGGAGGTCCGCTGTCAGGGGAGCAGTCTGGTTCGAGAGAGGTCCGCTTTCAGGGGAGCAGTAGCTCGTTAGAGGGAGGTCCGCTGTCAGGGGAGCAGTCGCTCGTTAGAGGGAGTTCCGCTGTCGGGGGAGCAGTCGCTGGTTAGAGGGAGGTTAGCTGTCAGGGGAGCAGTCGCTGGTTTGATAAAGGTCCGCTGTCAGGGGAGCAGTCGCTGGTTAGAGGGAGATCTGCTGTCAGGGGAGCAGTCGCTCGTTAGAGGGAGGTCCGCTGTCAGGGGAGCAGTCGCTGGTTAGAGGGAGGTCCGCTGTCAGGCGAGCAGTCGCTGGTTAGAGGGAGGTCCGCTGTCAGGGGAGCAGTCGCTCGTTAGAGGCAGGTCCGCTGTCAGTGGAGCAGTCGCTGGTTAAAGGGAGGTCCGCTGTCAGGGGAGCAGTCTGGTTAGAGGGAGGTCCGCTGTCAGAGGAGCAGTCGCTGGTTAGAGGGAGGTCCGCTGTCAGGGGAGTAGTCTGGTTAGAGGGAGGTTAGCTGTCAGTGGAGCAGTCGCTGGTTAGAGGGAGGTCCGCTGTCAGGGGAGCATTCTGGTTAGAGGGAGGTCCGCTGTCAGGGGAGCAGTCGCTCGTTAGAGGGAGGTCCGCTGTCAGGGGAGCAGTCGCTGGTTAGAGGGAGGTCCGCTGTCAGTGGAGTAGTCTGGTTAGAGGGAGGTCCGCTGTCAGGGTAGCAGTCGCTGGTTTGATAGAGGTCCGCTGTCAGTGGAGCAGTCACTGGTTTGATAGAGGTCCCCTGCCAGGGGAGCAGTCGCTGGTTAGAGGGAGCTCCGCTGTCAGGGGAGCAGTCGCTGGTTTGATAGAGGTCCGCTGTCAGGGGAGTAGTCGCTCGTTAGAGGGAGGTCCGCTGTCAGTGGAGCAGTCGCTGGTTAGAGGGAGGTTAGCTATCAGGGGAGCAGTCTGGTTAGAGGGAGGTCCGCTGTCAGGGGAGCACTCTGGTTAGAGGGAGGTCCGCTGTCAGGAGAGTAGTCTGGTTAGAGGGAGGTCCGCTGTCAGGGGAGTAGTCTGGTTAGACGGAGGTCCGCTGTCAGGGGAGCAGTCGCTGGTTAGAGGGAGGTCCGCTATAAGGGGAGCAGTCTGGTTAGAGGGAGGTCCGCTGTCAGGGGAGCAGTCTGGTTCGAGGGAGGTCCGCTGTCAGGGGAGCTGTCGCTGGTTAGAGGGAGGTCCGCTGTCAGGGGAGCAGTCTGGTTAGAGGGAGGTCCGCTGTCAGGGGAGCAGTCTGGTTAGATGGAGGTTAGCTGTCAGGGGAGCAGTCGCTTGTTAGAGGGAGGTCTGCTGTCAGGGGAGTAGCCTGGTTAGATGTAGGTTAGCTGTCAGGGGAGCAGTCGCTGGTTAGAGGGAGGTCCGCTGTCAGGGGAGCAGTCTGGTTAGAGGGAGGTCCGCTGTCAGGGGAGCAGTCTGGTTAGATGGAGGTTAGCTGTCAGAGGAGCAGTCAGTCGCTGGTTAGAGGGAGGTCCGCTGTCAGGGGAGTAGACTAGTTAGAGGAAGGTTAGCTGTCAGGGGAGCAGTCGCTGGTTAGAGGGAGGTCCGCTGTCAGGGGAGCAGTCTGGTTAGAGAGAGGTCCGCTGTCAGGGGAGCAGTCGCTCGTTAGAGGGAGGTCCGCTGTCAGGGGAGCAGTCTGGTTAGAGGTAGGTCCGCTGTCAGGGGAGCAGTCGCTCGTTAGAGGGAGGTCCGCTGTCAGGGGAGCAGTCGCTGGTTAGAGGGAGGTCCGCTGGCAGTGGAGTAGTCTGGTTAGAGGGAGGTCGGCTCTCAGGGAGCAGTCGCTGGTTTGATAGAGGTCCGCTGTCAGTGGAGCAGTCGCTGGTTTGATAGAGGTCCGCTGCCAGGGGAGCAGTCGCTGGTTAGAGGGAGGTCCGCTGTCAGGGGAGCAGTCGCTGGTTTGATATAGGTCCGCTGTCAGGGGAATAGTCGCTCGTTAGAGGGAGGTCCGCTGTCAGGGGAGCAGTCGCTGGTTATAGGGAGGATAGCTGTCAGGGGAGCAGTCGCTGGTTTGCTAGAGGTCCGCTGTCAGGGGAGCAGTCTGGTTAGAGGGAGGTTAGCTGTCAGGGGAGCAGTCTGGTTAGAGGGAGGTCCGCTGTCATGGGAGCAGTCTGGTTCGAGGGAGGTCCGCTGTCAGGGGAGCAGTCGCTGGTTAGAGGGAGGTTTGCTGTCAGAGGAGCAGTCTGGTTAGATGGAGGTTAGCTGTCAGGAGAGCAGTCTGGTTAGAGGGAGGTCCGCTGTCAGGGGAGCAGTCGCTGGTTAGAGAAAGGTTAGCTGTCAGGGGAGCAGTCTCGTTAGATGGAGGTTAGCTGACAGGGGAGCAGTCTGGTTAGAGGGAGGTCCGCTGTCAGGGGAGCAGTCGCTGGTTAGAGGGAGGTTAGCTGTCAGGGGAGCAGTCTGGTTAGAGGGAGGTCCGCTGTCAGGGGAGTAGTCTGGTTAGAAGGAGATCCACTGTCAGGGGAATAGTCTGGTTAGAGGGAGGTCCGCTGTCAGGGGAGCAGTCTGGTTAGAGGGAGGTCCGCTGTCAGGCGAGTAGTCTGGTTAGATGGAGGTCCGCTATCAGGGGAGTAGTCTGGTTAGAGGGAGGTCCGCTGTCAGGGGAGCAGTCGCTGGTTTGATAAAGGTCCGCTGTCAGGGGAGCAGTCGCTGGTTTGATAGAAGTCCGATGTCAGTGGAGCAGTCGCTGGTTTGAGGGAGGTCCGCTGCCAGGGGAGCAGTCTGGTCAGAGGGAGGTTAGCTGTGAGGGGAGCAGTCGCTCGATAGAGGGAGGTCCGCTGTTAGGGGAGCAGTCTGGTTAGAGGGAGGTCCGCTGTCAGGGGAGTAGTCTGGTTAGAAGGAGATCCGCTGTCAGGGGAATAGTCTGGTTAGAGGGAGGTCCGCTGTCAGGGGAGCAGTCTGGTTAGAGGGAGGTCCGCTGTCAGGCGAGTAGTCTGGTTAGATGGAGGTCCGCTATCAGGGGAGTAGGCTGGTTAGAGGGAGGTACGCTGTCAGGGGAGCAGTCGCTGGTTTGATAAAGGTCCGCTGTCAGGGGAGCAGTCGCTGGTTTGATAGAAGTCCGATGTCAGTGGAGCAGTCGCTGGTTTGAGGGAGGTCCGCTGCCAGGGGAGCAGTCTGGTCAGACGGAGGTTAGCTGTCAAGGGAGCAGTCGCTCGATAGAGGGAGGTCCGCTGTTAGGGGAGCAGTCTGGTTAGAGGGAGGTCCGCTGTCAGGGGAGCAGTCTGGTTAGAGGGAGGTCCGCTGTCAGGGGAGCAGTAGCTTGTTAGAGGGAGGTCCGCTGTCAGGGGAGCAAACGCTGGTTAGAGGGAGGTCCGCTGTCAGGGGAGCAGTCGCTGGTTAGAGGAAGGTCCGCTGTCAGGGGAGCAGTCGCTCGTTAGAGGGAGGTCCGCTGTCAGAGGAGCAGTCGCTGGTTAGAGGGAGGTTAGCTGTCAGGGGAGCAGCCGCTGGTTTGATAAAGGTCCGCTGTCAGGGGAGCAGTCGCTGGTTAGAGGGAGGTCCGCTGTCAGGGGAGCAGTCGCTCGTTAGAGGGAGGTCCGCTGTCAGGGGAGCAGTCGCTGGTTTGATAGAGGTCCGCTGTCAGGGGAGCAATCGCTGGTGAGAGGGAGGTCCGATGTCAGGGGAGCAGTCGTTCGTTAGAGGGAGGTCCGCTGTCAGGGGAGCAGTCGCTGGTTTGATAGAGGCCCGCTGTCAGGAGAGTAGTCTGGTTAGAGGGAGGTCCGCTGTCAGGGTAGTAGTCTGGTTAGAGGTAGGTCCGCTGTCAGGGGAGCAGTCGCTGGTTAGAGGGAGGTCCGCTATCAGGGGTGCAGTCTGGTTAGAGGGAGGTCCACTGTCAGGGGAGCAGTCTGGTTCGAGGGAGGTCCGCCGTCAGGGGAGCAGTCGCTGGTTAGAGGGAGGTCCGCTGTCAGGGGAGCAGTCTGGTTAGAGGGAGGTCCGCTGTCAGGGGAGCAGTCTGGTTAGATGGAGGTTAGCTGTCAGGGGAGCAGTCGCTGGTTAGAGGGAGGTCCGCTGTCAGGGGAGTAGTCTGGTTAGATGGAGGTTAGCTGTCAGGGGAGCAGTCGCTGGTTAGAGGGAGGTCCGCTGTCAGGGGAGCAGTCTGGTTAGAGGGAGGTCCGCTGTCAGGGGAGCAGTCGCTCGTTAGAGGGAGGTCCGCTGTCAGGGGAGCAGTCGCTGGTTAGAGGGAGGTCCGCTGGCAGTGGAGTAGTCTGGTTAAAGGGAGGTCTGCTCTCAGGGGAGCAGTCGCTGGTTTGATAGAGGTCCGCTGTCAATGGAGGAGTCGCTGGTTTGATAGAGGTCCGCTGCCAGAGGAGCAGTCGCTGGTTAGAGGGAGGTCCGCTGTTAGGGGAGCAGTCGCTGGTTTGATATAGGTCCGCTGTCAGGGGAACAGTCACTCGTTAGAGGGAGGTCCGCTGTCAGGGGAGCAGTCGCTGGTTAGAGGGAAGTTAGCTGTCAGGGGAGCAGTCGCTGGTTTGCTAGAGGTCCGCTGTCAGGGGAGCAGTCTGGTTAGAGGGAGGTTAGCTGTCAGGGGAGCAGTCTGGTTAGAGGGAGGTCCGCTGTCAGGGGAGCAGTCTGGTTCGAGAGAGGTCCGCTTTCAGGGGAGCAGTAGCTCGTTAGAGGGAGGTCCGCTGTCAGGGGAGCAGTCGCTCGTTAGAGGGAGTTCCGCTGTCGGGGGAGCAGTCGCTGGTTAGAGGGAGGTTAGCTGTCAGGGGAGCAGTCGCTGGTTTGATAAAGGTCCGCTGTCAGGGGAGCAGTCGCTGGTTAGAGGGAGATCTGCTGTCAGGGGAGCAGTCGCTCGTTAGAGGGAGGTCCGCTGTCAGGGGAGCAGTCGCTGGTTAGAGGGAGGTCCGCTGTCAGGCGAGCAGTCGCTGGTTAGAGGGAGGTCCGCTGTCAGGGGAGCAGTCGCTCGTTAGAGGCAGGTCCGCTGTCAGTGGAGCAGTCGCTGGTTAAAGGGAGGTCCGCTGTCAGGGGAGCAGTCTGGTTAGAGGGAGGTCCGCTGTCAGAGGAGCAGTCGCTGGTTAGAGGGAGGTCCGCTGTCAGGGGAGTAGTCTGGTTAGAGGGAGGTTAGCTGTCAGTGGAGCAGTCGCTGGTTAGAGGGAGGTCCGCTGTCAGGGGAGCATTCTGGTTAGAGGGAGGTCCGCTGTCAGGGGAGCAGTCGCTCGTTAGAGGGAGGTCCGCTGTCAGGGGAGCAGTCGCTGGTTAGAGGGAGGTCCGCTGTCAGTGGAGTAGTCTGGTTAGAGGGAGGTCCGCTGTCAGGGTAGCAGTCGCTGGTTTGATAGAGGTCCGCTGTCAGTGGAGCAGTCACTGGTTTGATAGAGGTCCCCTGCCAGGGGAGCAGTCGCTGGTTAGAGGGAGCTCCGCTGTCAGGGGAGCAGTCGCTGGTTTGATAGAGGTCCGCTGTCAGGGGAGTAGTCGCTCGTTAGAGGGAGGTCCGCTGTCAGTGGAGCAGTCGCTGGTTAGAGGGAGGTTAGCTATCAGGGGAGCAGTCTGGTTAGAGGGAGGTCCGCTGTCAGGGGAGCACTCTGGTTAGAGGGAGGTCCGCTGTCAGGAGAGTAGTCTGGTTAGAGGGAGGTCCGCTGTCAGGGGAGTAGTCTGGTTAGACGGAGGTCCGCTGTCAGGGGAGCAGTCGCTGGTTAGAGGGAGGTCCGCTATAAGGGGAGCAGTCTGGTTAGAGGGAGGTCCGCTGTCAGGGGAGCAGTCTGGTTCGAGGGAGGTCCGCTGTCAGGGGAGCTGTCGCTGGTTAGAGGGAGGTCCGCTGTCAGGGGAGCAGTCTGGTTAGAGGGAGGTCCGCTGTCAGGGGAGCAGTCTGGTTAGATGGAGGTTAGCTGTCAGGGGAGCAGTCGCTTGTTAGAGGGAGGTCTGCTGTCAGGGGAGTAGCCTGGTTAGATGTAGGTTAGCTGTCAGGGGAGCAGTCGCTGGTTAGAGGGAGGTCCGCTGTCAGGGGAGCAGTCTGGTTAGAGGGAGGTCCGCTGTCAGGGGAGCAGTCTGGTTAGATGGAGGTTAGCTGTCAGAGGAGCAGTCAGTCGCTGGTTAGAGGGAGGTCCGCTGTCAGGGGAGTAGACTAGTTAGAGGAAGGTTAGCTGTCAGGGGAGCAGTCGCTGGTTAGAGGGAGGTCCGCTGTCAGGGGAGCAGTCTGGTTAGAGAGAGGTCCGCTGTCAGGGGAGCAGTCGCTCGTTAGAGGGAGGTCCGCTGTCAGGGGAGCAGTCTGGTTAGAGGTAGGTCCGCTGTCAGGGGAGCAGTCGCTCGTTAGAGGGAGGTCCGCTGTCAGGGGAGCAGTCGCTGGTTAGAGGGAGGTCCGCTGGCAGTGGAGTAGTCTGGTTAGAGGGAGGTCGGCTCTCAGGGAGCAGTCGCTGGTTTGATAGAGGTCCGCTGTCAGTGGAGCAGTCGCTGGTTTGATAGAGGTCCGCTGCCAGGGGAGCAGTCGCTGGTTAGAGGGAGGTCCGCTGTCAGGGGAGCAGTCGCTGGTTTGATATAGGTCCGCTGTCAGGGGAATAGTCGCTCGTTAGAGGGAGGTCCGCTGTCAGGGGAGCAGTCGCTGGTTATAGGGAGGATAGCTGTCAGGGGAGCAGTCGCTGGTTTGCTAGAGGTCCGCTGTCAGGGGAGCAGTCTGGTTAGAGGGAGGTTAGCTGTCAGGGGAGCAGTCTGGTTAGAGGGAGGTCCGCTGTCATGGGAGCAGTCTGGTTCGAGGGAGGTCCGCTGTCAGGGGAGCAGTCGCTGGTTAGAGGGAGGTTTGCTGTCAGAGGAGCAGTCTGGTTAGATGGAGGTTAGCTGTCAGGAGAGCAGTCTGGTTAGAGGGAGGTCCGCTGTCAGGGGAGCAGTCGCTGGTTAGAGAAAGGTTAGCTGTCAGGGGAGCAGTCTCGTTAGATGGAGGTTAGCTGACAGGGGAGCAGTCTGGTTAGAGGGAGGTCCGCTGTCAGGGGAGCAGTCGCTGGTTAGAGGGAGGTTAGCTGTCAGGGGAGCAGTCTGGTTAGAGGGAGGTCCGCTGTCAGGGGAGTAGTCTGGTTAGAAGGAGATCCACTGTCAGGGGAATAGTCTGGTTAGAGGGAGGTCCGCTGTCAGGGGAGCAGTCTGGTTAGAGGGAGGTCCGCTGTCAGGCGAGTAGTCTGGTTAGATGGAGGTCCGCTATCAGGGGAGTAGTCTGGTTAGAGGGAGGTCCGCTGTCAGGGGAGCAGTCGCTGGTTTGATAAAGGTCCGCTGTCAGGGGAGCAGTCGCTGGTTTGATAGAAGTCCGATGTCAGTGGAGCAGTCGCTGGTTTGAGGGAGGTCCGCTGCCAGGGGAGCAGTCTGGTCAGAGGGAGGTTAGCTGTGAGGGGAGCAGTCGCTCGATAGAGGGAGGTCCGCTGTTAGGGGAGCAGTCTGGTTAGAGGGAGGTCCGCTGTCAGGGGAGTAGTCTGGTTAGAAGGAGATCCGCTGTCAGGGGAATAGTCTGGTTAGAGGGAGGTCCGCTGTCAGGGGAGCAGTCTGGTTAGAGGGAGGTCCGCTGTCAGGCGAGTAGTCTGGTTAGATGGAGGTCCGCTATCAGGGGAGTAGGCTGGTTAGAGGGAGGTACGCTGTCAGGGGAGCAGTCGCTGGTTTGATAAAGGTCCGCTGTCAGGGGAGCAGTCGCTGGTTTGATAGAAGTCCGATGTCAGTGGAGCAGTCGCTGGTTTGAGGGAGGTCCGCTGCCAGGGGAGCAGTCTGGTCAGACGGAGGTTAGCTGTCAAGGGAGCAGTCGCTCGATAGAGGGAGGTCCGCTGTTAGGGGAGCAGTCTGGTTAGAGGGAGGTCCGCTGTCAGGGGAGCAGTCTGGTTAGAGGGAGGTCCGCTGTCAGGGGAGCAGTAGCTTGTTAGAGGGAGGTCCGCTGTCAGGGGAGCAAACGCTGGTTAGAGGGAGGTCCGCTGTCAGGGGAGCAGTCGCTGGTTAGAGGAAGGTCCGCTGTCAGGGGAGCAGTCGCTCGTTAGAGGGAGGTCCGCTGTCAGAGGAGCAGTCGCTGGTTAGAGGGAGGTTAGCTGTCAGGGGAGCAGCCGCTGGTTTGATAAAGGTCCGCTGTCAGGGGAGCAGTCGCTGGTTAGAGGGAGGTCCGCTGTCAGGGGAGCAGTCGCTCGTTAGAGGGAGGTCCGCTGTCAGGGGAGCAGTCGCTGGTTTGATAGAGGTCCGCTGTCAGGGGAGCAATCGCTGGTGAGAGGGAGGTCCGATGTCAGGGGAGCAGTCGTTCGTTAGAGGGAGGTCCGCTGTCAGGGGAGCAGTCGCTGGTTTGATAGAGGCCCGCTGTCAGGGGAGCAGTCGCTGGTTAGAGGGAGGTCCGCTGTCAGGGGAGCAGTCGCTGGTTAGAGGGAGGTCCGCTGTCAGGGGAGCAGTCGCTCGTTAGAGGGAGGTCAGCTGTCAGGGGAGCAGTCGCTGGTTAGAGGGAGGTCCGCTGTCAGTGGAGCAGTCGCTGGTTAGAGGGAGGTTAGCTGTCAGGGGAGCAGTCGCTGGTTTGATAGAGGTCCGCTGTCAGGGGAGCAGTCGCTGGTTAGAAGGAGGTCCGCTGTCAGGGGAGCAGTCGCTGGTTAGAGGGAGGTCCGCTGTCAGGGGAGCAGTCTGGTTAGAGGGAAGTCCGCTGTCAGGGGAGTAGTCTGGTTTGATAGAGGTCCGCTGTCAGGAGAGCAGTCGCTCGTTAGAGGGAGGTCCGCTGTCAGGGGAGCAGTCTGGTCAGAGGGAGGTCCGCTGTCAGAGGAGCAGTCAATGGTTAGAGGGAGGTCCGCTGTCAGGGGAGTAGTCTGGTTAGAGGGAGGTTAGCTGTCAGGGGAGCAGTCGCTGGTTAGAGGGAGGTCCGCTGTCAGGGGAGCAGTCTGGTTAGAGGGAGGTCCGCTGTCAGGGGAGCAGTCGCTCGTTAGAGGGAGGTCCGCTGTCAAGGGAGCAGTCGCTGGTTAGAGGGAGGTCCGCTGTCAGTGGAGTAGTCTGGTTATAGGGAGGTCCGCTGTCAGGGGAGCAGTCGCTGGTTTCATAGAGGTCCGCTGTCAGTGGAGCAGTCGCTGTTTTGATAGAGGTCACCTGCCAGGGGAGCAGTCGCTGGTTAGAGGGAGGTCCGCTGTCAGGGGAGCAGTCGCTGGTTTGATAGAGGTCCGCTGTCAGGGGAGTAGTCGCTCGTTAGAGGGAGGTCCGCTGTCAGGGGAGCAGTCGCTGGTTAGAGGGAGGTTAGCTGTCAGGGGAGCAGTCGCTGGTTTGCTAGAGGTCCGCTGTCAGGGGAGCAGTCTGGTTAGAGGGAGGTTAGCTGTCAGGGGAGCAGTCAGGTTAGAGGGAGGTCCGCTGTCAGGGGAGCAGTCTGGTTCGAGAGAGGTCCGCTGTCAGGGGAGCAGTCTGGTTAGAAGGAGGTTATCTGTCAGGAGAGCAGTCTGGTTAGAGGGAGGTCCGCTGTCAGGGGAGCAGTCGCTGGTTAGAGAGAGGTTAGCTGTCAGGGGAGCAGTCTGGTTAGATGGAGGTTAGCTGTCAGGGGAGCAGTCTGGTTAGAGGGAGGTCCGCTGTCAGGGGAGCAGGCGCTGGTTAGAGGGAGGTTAACTGTCAGGGGAGCAGTCTGGTTAGAGGGAGGTCCGCTGTCAGGGGAGTAGTCTGGTTAGAAGGAGGTCCGCTGTCAGGGGAATAGTCTAATTAGAGGGAGGCCCGCTGTCAGGGGAGCAGTCTGGTTAGAGGGAAGTCCGCTGTCAGGCGAGTAGTCTGGTTAGAGGAAGGTCCGCTGTCTGGGGAGTAGTCTGGTTAGAGGGAGGTCCGCTGTCAGGGGAGCAGTCGCTGGTTTGATAAAGGTCCGCTGTCAGGGGAGCAGTCGCTGGTTTGATAGAAGTCCGCTGTCAGTGGAGTAGTCGCTGGTTTGAGGGAGGTCCGCTTCCAGGGGAGCAGTCTGGTCAGAGGGAGGTTAGCTGTCAGGGGAGCAGTCGCTCGATAGAGGGAGGTCCGCTGTTAGGGGAGCAGTCTGGTTAGAAGGAGGTCCGCTGTCAGGGGAGCAGTCTGGTTAGAGGGAGGTCCGCTGTCAGGGGAGCAGTAGCTCGTTAGAGGGAGGTCCGCTGTCAGGGGAGCAGTCGCTGGTTAGAGGGAGGTCCGCTGTCAGGGGAGCAGTCGCTCGTTAGAGGGAGGTCCGCTGTCAGGGGAGCAGTCGCTGGTTAGAGGGAGGTTAGCTGTCAAGGGAGCAGTCGCTGGTTTGATAGAGGTCCGCTGTCAGGGGAGCAGTCGCTGGTTAGAGGGAGGTCCGCTGTCAGGGGAGCAGTCGCTCGTTAGAGGGAGGTCCGCTGTCAGGGGAGCAGTCGCTGGTTTGATAGAGGTCCGCTGTCAGGGGAGCAGTCGCTGGTTAGAGAGAGGTCCGATGTCAGGGAAGCAGTCGCTGGTTAAAGGGAAGTCCGCTGTCAGGGGAGCAGTCGCTCATTAGAGGGAGGTCCGCTGTCAGGGGAGCAGTGGCTGGTTAGAGGGAGGTTAGCTGTCAGGGGAGCAGTCGTTGGTTAGAGGGAGGTCCGCTGTCAGGGGAGCAGTCGCTCGTTGGAGGGAGGTCCGCTGTCAGGGGAGCAGTCGCTGGTTTGATAGAGGTCCGCTATCAGGGGAGCAGTCGCTGGTAAGAGGGAGGTCCGCTGTCAGGGGAGCAGTCGCTGGTTAGAGGGAGGTCCGCTGTCAGGGGAGAAGTCTGGTTAGAGTGAGATCCGCTGTCAGGGGCGCAGTCGCTGGTTAGAGGGAGTTCCGCTGTCAGGGGAGCAGTCTGGTTAGAGGGAGGTCCGCTGTCAGGGGAGCAGTCTGGTTAGAGGGAGGTCCGCTGTCAGGGGAGCAGTCGCTCGTTAGAGGGAGGTTAGCTGTCAGGGGAGGAGTCTGGTTAGAGGGAGGTCCGCTATCGGGGATTAGTCTGGTTAGAGGGAGGCTAGCTGTCAGGGGAGCAGTCGCTGGTTAGAGGGAGGTCCGCTGCCAGGGGACCAGTCTGGTTAGAGGGAGGTCCGCTGTCAGGGGAACAGTCGCTGGTTAGAAGGAGGTTCGCTGTCAGAAAAGCAGACTGGTTAGAGGGAGGTTAGCTGTCAGGGGAGCAGTCTGGTTAGAGGGAGGTCCGCTGTCAGGTGAGTAGTCTGGTTAGAGGGAGGTTAGCTGTCAGGGCATCAGTCTGGTTAGAGGGAGGCCACCTGTCAGGGGAGCAGTCGCTGGTTAGAGGTAGGTCCGCTGTCAGGGGAGCAGTCGCTGGTTAGAGGGAGGTCTGCTGTCAGAGGAGCAGTCTGGTTAGAGGGAGGTCCGCTGCCAGGGGAGCAGTCGCTGGTTAGAGGGAGGTCCGCTGTCAGGGGAGCAGTCTGGTTAGAAGGAGGTCTGCTGTCAGGGGAGCAGTCTGGTTAGAGGGAGGTCCGCTGTCAGGGGAGTAGTCGCTCGTTAGAGGGAGGTTAGCTGTCAGGGGAGCAGTCTCGTTAGAGAGAAGATAGCTGCCAGGGGAGCAGTCTGGTTAGAGGGAGGTCCGCTGTCAGGGGAGTAGTCTGGTTAGAGGGAGGTTAGCTGTCAGTGGAGCAGTCTGGTTAGAGGGAGGTCCGCTGTCAGGGGAGCAGTCGCTCGTTAGAGGGAGGTCCGCTGTCAGAGGAGTAGTATGGTTACAGAGAGATTAGCTATCAGGGGAGCAGTCGTTGGTTAGAGGGAGGTCCGCTGTCAGGGGAGCAGTCTGGTTAGAGGGAGGTCCGCTGTCATGGGAGGAGTCTGGTTTGATAGAGGTCCGCTGTCAGGGGAGCAGTCGCTCGTTAGAGGGAGGTCCGCTGTCAGGGGAGCTGTTGCTGGTTAGAGGGAGGTTAGCTTGCAGTGGAGCAGTCTGGTTAGAGGGAGGTCCGCTGTCAGGGGAGCAGTCTGGTTAGAGGGAGGTCTGCTATCAGGGGAGTAGTCTGGTTAGAGGGAGGTTAGCGGCAGGGGAGCAGTCGCTCGTTAGAGGGAGGTTAGCTGTCAGGGGAGCAGTCTGGTTAGAGGGAGGTTAGCTGTCAGGGGAACAGTCGCTCGTTAGAGGGAGGTCCGCTGTCAGAGGAACAGCCGCTGGTTAGAGGGAGGTTAGCTGTCAGGGGAGCAGTCTGGTTAGAGGGAGATCCGCTGTCAGGGGAGTAGTCTGGTTAGAGGGAGGTTAGCTGTCAGGGGAGCAGTCTGGTTAAAGGGAGGTCCGCTGTTACAGGAGCAGTCGCTCGTTAGAGGGAGGTTAGCTGTCAGGGGAGCAGTCTGGTTAGAGGGAGGTCCGCTGTCAGGGGAGCAGTCTGGTTAGAGGGAGGTCCGCTGTCAGGGGAGCAGTCTGGTTAGAGGGAGGTCCGCTGTCAGGAGAGCAGTCGCTCGTTAGAGGGAGGTTATCTGTCAGGGGAGCAGTTTGGTTAGAGGGAGGTCCGCTGTCAGAGGAGCAGTCTGGTTAGAGGGAGGTTAGCTGTCAGGGGAGTAGTCTCATTAGAGGGCGGTCCGCTGTCAGGGGAGCAGTCTGGTTAGAGGGAGGTCCGCTGTCAGGGAAGCAGTCGCTCGTTAGAGGGAGGTTAGCTGGCAGGGGAGCAATCTGGTTAGAGGGAGGTCCGCTGTGAGAAAAACAGTCTGGTTAGAGGGCGGTTAGCTGTCAGGGGAGCAGTCTGGTTAGAGGGAGGTCCGCTGTCAGGGAGTAGTCTGGTTAGAGGGAGGTTAGCTGTCAGGGGAGCAGTCGCTGGTTAGAGGGAGGTCTGCTGTCAGGGGAGCAGTCTGGTTAGAGGGCGGTCCGCTGTCAGGGGAGTAGTCTGGTTAGAGGGAGGTTAGCTGTCAGGGGAGTATTCTGGTTAGAGGGAGGTCCGATGTCAGGAGAGCAGTCTGGTTAGAGGGAAGTCCGCTGTCAGGGGAACAGTCGCTGGTTAGAGGGAGGTCCGCTGCCAGGGGAGTAGTCTGGTTAGAGGGAGGTTAGCTGTCAGTGGAGCAGTCTGGTTAGAGGGAGGTCCGCTGTCAAGGGAGCAGTCTGGTTAGAGGGAGGTTAGCTGTCAGGGGAGCAGTCTGGTTAGAGGGAGGTCCGCTGCCATGGGAGCAGCCTGGTTAGAGGGAGGTCCGCTGTCAGGGGAGCAGTCGCTCGTTAGAGGGAGGTTAGCTGGCAGGGGAGCAGTCTGGTTAGGGGAGGTCCGCTGTCAGGAAAACAGTCTGGTTAGAGGGAGGTTAGCTTGTCATGGGAGCAGTCTGGTTAGAGGGAGGTCCGCTGTCAGAGGAGCAGTCTGGTTAGAGTGAGGTTAGCTGTCAGGGGAGCAGTCTGGTTAGAGGGAGGTCCGCTGTCAGGGGAGCAGTCTGGTTAGAGGGAGGTCCGCTGTCAGGGGAGTAGTCGCTCGTTAGAGGGAGGTTAGCTGGCAGGGAAGCAGTCCGGTTAGATGGAGGTCCGCTGTCAGGAAAACAGTCTGGTTAGAGGGAGGTTAGCTGTCAGGGGAGCAGGCTGGTTAGAGGGAGGTCCGCTGTCAAGGGAGCAGTCGCTGGTTAGAGGGAGGTCCGCTTTCAGGGACACAGTCGCTGGTTAGAGGGAGGTTAGCTCTCAAGGGAGCAGTCGCTGGTTAGAGGGAGGTCCGCTGTCAGGGGAGCCGTCTGGTTAGAGGGAGGTCCGCTGTCAGGGGAGCAGTCTGGTTAGAGGGAGGTCCGCTGTCAGGGGAGCAGTCGCTCGTTAGAGGGAGGTCCGCTGTCAGGGGAGCAGTCGCTGGCTAGAGGGAGGTTAGCTGTCAGGGGAGCAGTCCGGTTAGAGGGAGGTTAGCTGTCAGGAGAGCAGTCGCTCGTTAGAGCAGTCGCTCGTCCGCTGTCAGGGGAACAGCCGCTGGTTAGAGGGAAGTTAGCTGTCAGGAGAGCAGTCTGGTTAGAGGGAGGTCCGCTGTCAGGGGAGCAGTCGCTGGTTAGAGGGAGGTCCGCTGTCAGGGGAGAAGTCTGGTTAGAGTGAGATCCGCTGTCAGGGGCGCAGTCGCTGGTTAGAGGGAGGTCCGCTGTCAGGGGAGCAGTCTGGTTAGAAGGAGGTCCGCTGTCAGGGGAGCAGTCTGGTTAGAGGGAGGTCCGCTGTCAGGGGAGCAGTCGCTCGTTAGAGGGAGGTTAGCTGTCAGGGGAGGAGTCTGGTTAGAGGGAGGTCCGCTATCGGGGAGTAGTCTGGTTAGAGGGAGGCTAGCTGTCAGGGGAGCAGTCACTTGTTAGAGGGAGGTCCTCTGCCAGGGGACCAGTCTGGTTAGAGGGAGGTCCGCTGTCAGGGGAACAGTGGCTGGTTAGAGGGAGGTTCGCTGTCAGAAAAGCAGACTGGTTAGAGGGAGGTTAGCTGTCAGGGGAGCAGCCTGGTTAGAGGGAGGTCCGCTGTCAGGTGAGTAGTCTGGTTAGAGGGAGGTTAGCTGTCAGGGAAGCAGTCTGGTTAGAGGGAGGTCACCTGTCAGGGGAGCAGTCGCTGGTTAGAGGGAGGTTAGCTGTCAGGGGAGCAGTCGCTGGTTAGAGGGAGGTCCGCTGTCAGGGGAGCAGTCTGGTTAGAGGGAGGTCCGCTGTCAGGGGAGTAGTCTGGTTTGATAGAGGTCTGCTGTCAGGGGAGCAGTCGCTCGTTAGAGGGAGGTCCGCTGTCAGGGGAGCAGTCGCTGGTTTGATAAAGGTCCGAAGTCAGGGGAGCAGTCGCTGGTTTGATAAAAGTCCGCCGTCAGTGGAGCAGTCGCTGGTTTGAGGGAGGTCCGCTGCCAGGGGAGCAGTCTGGTCAGAGGGAGGTTAGCTGTCAGGGGAGCAGTCGCTCTATAGAGGGAGGTCCGCTGTTAGGGGAGCAGTCTGGTTAGAGAGAGGTCCGCTGTCAGGGGAGCAGTCTGGTTAGAGGGAGGTCCGCTGTCAGGGGAGCAGTATCTCGTTAGAGGGAGGTCCGCTGTCAGGGGAGCAGTATCTCGTTAGAGGGAGGTCCGCTGTCAGGGGAGCAGTCGCTGGTTAGAGGGAAGACCGCTCTGAGGGGAGCAGTCGCTGGTTAGAGGGAGGTCCGCTGTCATGGGAGCAGTCGCTGGTTAGAGGGAGGTTAGCTGTCAGAGGAGCAGTCTGGTTAGAGGGATGCCCGCTGTCAGGGGAGCAGTCGCATGTAAGAGGGAAGTCCGCTGTCAGGGGAATAGTCTGGTTAGAGGGAGGTTAGCTCTCAGTGGAGCAGTCTGGTTAGAGGGAGGTCCGCTGTCAGGGGAGCAGTCGCTTGTTAGAGGGAGGTCCGCTGTCAGGGGAGTAGTCTGGTTAGAGGGAGGTTAGCTGTCAGGGGAGCAGTCTGGTTAGAGGGAGGTCCGCTGTCAGGGGAGCAGCCGCTGGTTAGAGGCAGGTTAGCTGTCAGGGGAGCAGTCTGGTTAGCGGGAGGTCCGCTGTCAGGGGAGCAGTCGCTGGTTTGATAGAGGTCCGCTGTCAGGGGAGCAGTCTGGTTAGAGGGAGGTCCGCTGTCAGGGGAGTAGCCTGGTTAGAAGGAGGTTATCTGTCAGGGGAGCAGTCGCTAGTTAGAGGGAGGTCCGCTGTCAGGGGAGTAGTCTGGTTAGAGGGAGGTCCGCGGTCAGGGGAGCAGTCGCTGGTTAGAGGGAGGTTAGCTGTCAGGGGAACAGTCTGGTTAGAGAGAGGTTAGCTGTCAGTGGAGCAGTCTGGTTAGAGGGAGGTCCACTGTCAGGGGAGCAGTCGCTGGTTAGAGGGAGGTACGCTGTCAAGGGAGCAGTCTGGTTAGAGGGAGGTCCGCTGTCAGGGGAGCAGTCTGGTTAGAGAGAGGTTAGCTGTCAGGGGAGCAGTCTGGTTAGAGGGAGGTCCGCTGTCGGGGAGTAGTCTGTATTGTATTGTATTGTATTGTATTACGATCGTAGGGTTATCCACAATAAGTCGTGGCTATTACCACCCCGAGTCAAACGGTAAAAGAATAGAAACATGCAGGTCCAAAACACGAGACATATGCCACAAACACACACACACACATAAACACACACAAACACATTCAGCGACGTCCTGTATCGCCAGCGGTTGTCAGATGTGCCTCCACAGCACGAACAAAGCATCTCTGTGTCATTTCGGTGACACCGGCAGGCAGTGCGTTGTACAACGCTGGAGCATGATATGCAAATCTGGTTAGATTTGCGATTTGCGTTATTTGCGTTAGATTTTGGTTAGGTTAGTCTGGTTAGTGGGAGGTTAGCTGTCAGTGGAGCATTCTGGTTAGAGGGAGGTCCGCTGTGAAGGGAGCAGTCTGGTTAGAGGGAGGTCCGCTGTCAGGGGAGCAGTCTGGTTAGAGGGAGGTCCGCTGTCAGGCGAGTAGTCTGGTTAGAGGGAGGTCCGCTGTCAGGGGCGTAGTCTAGTTAGAGGGAGGTCCGCTGTCAGGGGAGCAGTCGCTTGTTTGATAAAGGTCCGCTGTCAGGGGAGCAGTCGCTGGTTTGATAAAAGTCCGCTGTCAGTGGAGCAGTCGCTGGTTTGAGGGAGTTCCGCTGCCAGGGGAGCAGTCTGGTCAGAGGGAGGTTAGCTGTCAGGGGAGCAGTCGCTCTATAGAGGGAGGTCCGCTGTTAGGGGAGCAGTCTGGTTAGAGGGAGGTCCGCTGTCAGGAGAGCAGTCTGGTTAGAGGGAGGTCCGCTGTCAGGGGAGCAGTAGCTCGTTAGAGGGAGGTCCGCTGTCAGGGGAGCAGTCGCTGGTTAGAGGGAAGTCCGCTGTGAGGGGAGCAGTCGCTGGTTAGAGGGAGGTCCGCTGTCAGGGGAGCAGTCGCTGGTTAGAGGGAGGTTAGCTGTCAGGGGAGCAGTCTGGTTAGAGGGATGCCCGCTGTCAGGGGAGCAGTCGCACGTAAGAGGGAGGTCCGCTATCAGGGGAATAGTCTGGTTAGAGGGAGGTTAGCTCTCAGTGGAGTAGTCTGGTTAGAGGGAGGTCCGCTGTCAGGGGAGCAGTCGCTCGTTAGAGGGAGGTCCGCTGTCAGGGGAGTAGTCTGGTTAGAGGGAGGTTAGCTGTCAGGGGAGCAGTCTGGTTAGAGGGAGGTCCGCTGTCAGGGGAGCAGCCGCTGGTTAGAGGCAGGTTAGCTGTCAGGGGAGCAGTCTGGTTAGAGGGAGGTCCGCTGTCAGGGGAGCAGTCGCTGGTTTGATAGAGGTCCGCTGTCAGGGGAGCAGTCTGGTTAGAGGGAGGTCCGCTGTCAGGGGAGTAGCCTGGTTAGAGGGAGGTTATCTGTCAGGGGAGCAGTCGCTAGTTAGAGGGAGGTCCGCTGTCAGGGGAGTAGTCTGGTTAGAGGGAGCTCCGCTGTCAGGGGAGCATTTGCTGGTTAGAGGGAGGTTAGCTGTCAGGGGAACAGTCTGGTTAGAGAGAGGTTAGCTGTCAGTGGAGCAGTCTGGTTAGAGGGAGGTCCACTGTCAAGGGAGCAGTCGCTGGTTAGAGGGAGGTTTGCTGTCAAGGGACCAGTCTGGTTAGAGGGAGGTCCGCTGTCAGGGGAGCAGTCGCTGGTTGGAGGGAGGTTAGCTGTCAGGGGAGAAGTCGCTGGTTAGAAGGTGGTCCGCTGTCAGGGGAGCAGTCGCTGGTTAGAGGGAGGTCCGCTGTCAGGGGAGCAGTCTGGTTAGAGGGAGGTCCGCTGTCAGGGGAGTAGTCTGGTTTGATAGAGGTCCGCTGTCAGGAGAGCAGTCGCTCGTTAGAGGGAGGTCCGCTGTCAGGGGAGCAGTCAGGTCAGAGGGAGGTCCGCTGTCAGAGGAGCAGTCAATGGTTAGAGGGAGGTCCGCTGTCAGGTGAGTAGTCTGGTTAGAGGGAGGTTAGCTGTCAGGGGAGCAGTCGCTGGTTAGAGGGAGGTCCGCTGTCAGGGGAGCAGTCGCTCGTTAGAGGGAGGTCCGCTGTCAGGAGAGCAGTCGCTGGTTAGAGGGAGGTCCGCTGTCAGTGGAGTAGTCTGGTTAGAGGGAGGTCTGCTGTCAGGGGAGCAGTCGCTGGATTGATAGAGGTCCGCTGTCAGTGGAGCAGTCGCTGGTTTGATAGAGGTCACCTGCCAGGGGAGCAGTCGCTGGTTAGAGGGAGGTCCGCTGTCAGGGGAGCAGTCGCTGGTTTGATAGAGGTCTGCTGTCAGGGGAGTAGTCGCTCGTTAGAGGGAGGTCCGCTGTCAGGGGAGCAGTCTCTGGTTAGAGGGAGGTTAGCTGTCAGGGGAGCAGTCGCTGGTTTGCTAGAGGTCCGCTGTCAGGGGAGCAGTCTGGTTAGAGGGAGGTTAGCTGTCAGGGGAGCAGTCTGGTTAGAGGGAGGTCCGCTGTCAGGGGAGCAGTCTGGTTCGAGGGAGGTCCGCTGTCAGGGGAGCAGTCGCTGGTTAGAGGGAGGTTAGCTGTCAGGGGAGCAGTCTGGTTAGATGGAGGTTAGCTGTCAGGAGAGCAGTCTGGTTAGAGGGAGGTCCGCTGTCAGGGGAGCAGTCGCTGGTTAGAGAGAGGTTAGCTGTCAGGGGAGCAGTCTGGTTAGATGGAGGTTAGCTGTCAGGGGAGCAGTCTGGTTAGAGGGAGGTCCGCTGCCAGGGGAGCAGTCGCTGGTTAGAGGGAGGTTAACTGTCAGGGGAGCAGTCTGGTTAGAGGGAGGTCCGCTGTCAGGGGAGTAGTCTGGTTAGAAGGAAGTCCGCTGTCAGGGGAATAGTCTGGTTAGAGGGAGGTCCGCTGTCAGGGGAGCAGTCTGGTTAGAGGGAAGTCCGCTGTCAGGCGAGTAGTCTGGTTAGAGGAAGGTCCGTTGTCTGGGGAGTAGTCTGGTTAGAGGGAGGTCCGCTGTCAGGGGATCAGTCGCTGGTTTGATAAAGGTCCGCTGTCAGGGGAGCAGTCGCTGGTTTGATAGAAGTCCGCTGTCAGTGGAGCAGTCGCTGGTTTGAGGGAGGTCCGCTGCCAGGGGAGCAGTCTGGTCAGAGGGAGGTTAGCTGTCAGGGGAGCAGTCGCTCGATAGAGGGAGGTCCGCTGTTAGGGGAGCAGTCTGGTTAGAAGGAGGTCCGCTGTCAGGGGAGCAGTCGCTGGTTAGAGGGAGGTTAGCTGTCAGGGGAGCAGTCTGGTTAGATGGAGGTTAGCTGGCAGGAGAGGAGTCTGGTTAGAGGGAGGTCCGCTGTCAGGGGAGCAGTTGCTGGTTAGAGAGAGGTTAGCTGTCAGGGGAGCAGTCTGGTTAGAGGGAGGTTAGCTGGCAGGGGAGCAGTCTGGTTAGAAGGAGGTCCGCTGTGAGAAAAACAGTCTGGTTAGAGGGCGGTTAGCTGTCAGGGGAGCAGTCTGGTTAGAGGGAGGTCCGCTGTCAGAGAATAGTCTGGTTAGAGGGAGGTTAGCTGTCAGGGGAGCAGTCGCTGGTTAGAGGGAGGTCCGCTGTCAAGGGAGCAGTCTGGTTAGAGGGAGGTCCGCTGTCAGGGGAGTAGTCTGGTTAGAGGGAGGTTAGCTGTCAGGGGAGTATTCTGGTTAGAGGGAGGTCCGCTGTCAGGAGAGCAGTCTGGTTAGAGGGAAGTCCGCTGTCAGGAGAGTAGTCGCTGGTTAGAGGGAGGTTACCTGTCAGGGGAGCATTCGCTGGTTAGAGGGAGGTCTGCTGCAGGGGAACAGTCGCTGGTTAGAGGCAGGTCCGCTGGGAGGGGAGCAGTCGCTGGTTAGAGGGAGCTCTGCTGTCAGAGGAGCAGTCGCTGGTTAGAGGGAAATCCGCTGTCAGGAGAGTAGTCTGGTTAGAGGGAGGTCCGCTGTCAGGGTAGTAGTCTGGTTAGAGGTAGGTCCGCTGTCAGGGGAGCAGTCGCTGGTTAGAGGGAGGTCCGCTATCAGGGGTGCAGTCTGGTTAGAGGGAGGTCCACTGTCAGGGGAGCAGTCTGGTTCGAGGGAGGTCCGCCGTCAGGGGAGCAGTCGCTGGTTAGAGGGAGGTCCGCTGTCAGGGGAGCAGTCTGGTTAGAGGGAGGTCCGCTGTCAGGGGAGCAGTCTGGTTAGATGGAGGTTAGCTGTCAGGGGAGCAGTCGCTGGTTAGAGGGAGGTCCGCTGTCAGGGGAGTAGTCTGGTTAGATGGAGGTTAGCTGTCAGGGGAGCAGTCGCTGGTTAGAGGGAGGTCCGCTGTCAGGGGAGCAGTCTGGTTAGAGGGAGGTCCGCTGTCAGGGGAGCAGTCGCTCGTTAGAGGGAGGTCCGCTGTCAGGGGAGCAGTCGCTGGTTAGAGGGAGGTCCGCTGGCAGTGGAGTAGTCTGGTTAAAGGGAGGTCTGCTCTCAGGGAAGCAGTCGCTGGTTTGATAGAGGTCCGCTGTCAATGGAGGAGTCGCTGGTTTGATAGAGGTCCGCTGCCAGAGGAGCAGTCGCTGGTTAGAGGGAGGTCCGCTGTTAGGGGAGCAGTCGCTGGTTTGATATAGGTCCGCTGTCAGGGGAACAGTCACTCGTTAGAGGGAGGTCCGCTGTCAGGGGAGCAGTCGCTGGTTAGAGGGAAGTTAGCTGTCAGGGGAGCAGTCGCTGGTTTGCTAGAGGTCCGCTGTCAGGGGAGCAGTCTGGTTAGAGGGAGGTTAGCTGTCAGGGGAGCAGTCTGGTTAGAGGGAGGTCCGCTGTCAGGGGAGCAGTCTGGTTCGAGAGAGGTCCGCTTTCAGGGGAGCAGTAGCTCGTTAGAGGGAGGTCCGCTGTCAGGGGAGCAGTCGCTCGTTAGAGGGAGTTCCGCTGTCAGGGGAGCAGTCGCTGGTTAGAGGGAGGTTAGCTGTCAGGGGAGCAGTCGCTGGTTTGATAAAGGTCCGCTGTCAGGGGAGCAGTCGCTGGTTAGAGGGAGATCTGCTGTCAGGGGAGCAGTCGCTCGTTAGAGGGAGGTCCGCTGTCAGGGGAGCAGTCGCTGGTTAGAGGGAGGTCCGCTGTCAGGCGAGCAGTCGCTGGTTAGAGGGAGGTCCGCTGTCAGGGGAGCAGTTGCTCGTTAGAGGGAGGTCCGCTGTCAGTGGAGCAGTCGCTGGTTAAAGGGAGGTCCGCTGTCAGGGGAGCAGTCTGGTTAGAGGGAGGTCCGCTGTCAGAGGAGCAGTCGCTGGTTAGAGGGAGGTCCGCTGTCAGGGGAGTAGTCTGGTTAGAGGGAGGTTAGCTGTCAGTGGAGCAGTCGCTGGTTAGAGGGAGGTCCGCTGTCAGGGGAGCAGTCTGGTTAGAGGGAGGTCCGCTGTCAGGGGAGCAGTCGCTCGTTAGAGGGAGGTCCGCTGTCAGGGGAGCAGTCGCTGGTTAGAGGGAGGTCCGCTGTCAGTGGAGTAGTCTGGTTAGAGGGAGGTCCGCTGTCAGGGTAGCAGTCGCTGGTTTGATAGAGGTCCGCTGTCAGTGGAGCAGTCACTGGTTTGATAGAGGTCCCCTGCCAGGGGAGCAGTCGCTGGTTAGAGGGAGCTCCGCTGTCAGGGGAGCAGTCGCTGGTTTGATAGAGGTCCGCTGTCAGGGGAGTAGTCGCTCGTTAGAGGGAGGTCCGCTGTCAGTGGAGCAGTCGCTGGTTAGAGGGAGGTTAGCTATCAGGGGAGCAGTCTGGTTAGAGGGAGGTCCGCTGTCAGGGGAGCACTCTGGTTAGAGGGAGGTCCGCTGTCAGGAGAGTAGTCTGGTTAGAGGGAGGTCCGCTGTCAGGGGAGTAGTCTGGTTAGACGGAGGTCCGCTGTCAGGGGAGCAGTCGCTGGTTAGAGGGAGGTCCGCTATAAGGGGAGCAGTCTGGTTAGAGGGAGGACCGCTGTCAGGGGAGCAGTCTGGTTCGAGGGAGGTCCGCTGTCAGGGGAGCTGTCGCTGGTTAGAGGGAGGTCCGCTGTCAGGGGAGCAGTCTGGTTAGAGGGAGGTCCGCTGTCAGGGGAGCAGTCTGGTTAGATGGAGGTTAGCTGTCAGGGGAGCAGTCGCTTGTTAGAGGGAGGTCTGCTGTCAGGGGAGTAGCCTGGTTAGATGTAGGTTAGCTGTCAGGGGAGCAGTCGCTGGTTAGAGGGAGGTCCGCTGTCAGGGGAGCAGTCTGGTTAGAGGGAGGTCCGCTGTCAGGGGAGCAGTCTGGTTAGATGGAGGTTAGCTGTCAGAGGAGCAGTCAGTCGCTGGTTAGAGGGAGGTCCGCTGTCAGGGGAGTAGTCTAGTTAGAGGAAGGTTAGCTGTCAGGGGAGCAGTCGCTGGTTAGAGGGAGGTCCGCTGTCAGGGGAGCAGTCTGGTTAGAGAGAGGTCCGCTGTCAGGGGAGCAGTCGCTCGTTAGAGGGAGGTCCGCTGTCAGGGGAGCAGTCTGGTTAGAGGTAGGTCCGCTGTCAGGGGAGCAGTCGCTCGTTAGAGGGAGGTCCGCTGTCAGGGGAGCAGTCGCTGGTTAGAGGGAGGTCCGCTGGCAGTGGAGTAGTCTGGTTAGAGGGAGGTCGGCTCTCAGGGAGCAGTCGCTGGTTTGATAGAGGTCCGCTGTCAGTGGAGCAGTCGCTGGTTTGATAGAGGTCCGCTGCCAGGGGAGCAGTCGCTGGTTAGAGGGAGGTCCGCTGTCAGGGGAGCAGTCGCTGGTTTGATATAGGTCCGCTGTCAGGGGAATAGTCGCTCGTTAGAGGGAGGTCCGCTGTCAGGGGAGCAGTCGCTGGTTATAGGGAGGATAGCTGTCAGGGGAGCAGTCGCTGGTTTGCTAGAGGTCCGCTGTCAGGGGAGCAGTCTGGTTAGAGGGAGGTTAGCTGTCAGGGGAGCAGTCTGGTTAGAGGGAGGTCCGCTGTCATGGGAGCAGTCTGGTTCGAGGGAGGTCCGCTGTCAGGGGAGCAGTCGCTGGTTAGAGGGAGGTTAGCTGTCAGAGGAGCAGTCTGGTTAGATGGAGGTTAGCTGTCAGGAGAGCAGTCTGGTTAGAGGGAGGTCCGCTGTCAGGGGAGCAGTCGCTGGTTAGAGAAAGGTTAGCTGTCAGGGGAGCAGTCTCGTTAGATGGAGGTTAGCTGACAGGGGAGCAGTCTGGTTAGAGGGAGGTCCGCTGTCAGGGGAGCAGTCGCTGGTTAGAGGGAGGTTAGCTGTCAGGGGAGCAGTCTGGTTAGAGGGAGGTCCGCTGTCAGGGGAGTAGTCTGGTTAGAAGGAGATCCACTGTCAGGGGAATAGTCTGGTTAGAGGGAGGTCCGCTGTCAGGGGAGCAGTCTGGTTAGAGGGAGGTCCGCTGTCAGGCGAGTAGTCTGGTTAGATGGAGGTCCGCTATCAGGGGAGTAGTCTGGTTAGAGGGAGGTCCGCTGTCAGGGGAGCAGTCGCTGGTTTGATAAAGGTCCGCTGTCAGGGGAGCAGTCGCTGGTTTGATAGAAGTCCGATGTCAGTGGAGCAGTCGCTGGTTTGAGGGAGGTCCGCTGCCAGGGGAGCAGTCTGGTCAGAGGGAGGTTAGCTGTGAGGGGAGCAGTCGCTCGATAGAGGGAGGTCCGCTGTTAGGGGAGCAGTCTGGTTAGAGGGAGGTCCGCTGTCAGGGGAGTAGTCTGGTTAGAAGGAGATCCGCTGTCAGGGGAATAGTCTGGTTAGAGGGAGGTCCGCTGTCAGGGGAGCAGTCTGGTTAGAGGGAGGTCCGCTGTCAGGCGAGTAGTCTGGTTAGATGGAGGTCCGCTATCAGGGGAGTAGGCTGGTTAGAGGGAGGTACGCTGTCAGGGGAGCAGTCGCTGGTTTGATAAAGGTCCGCTGTCAGGGGAGCAGTCGCTGGTTTGATAGAAGTCCGATGTCAGTGGAGCAGTCGCTGGTTTGAGGGAGGTCCGCTGCCAGGGGAGCAGTCTGGTCAGACGGAGGTTAGCTGTCAAGGGAGCAGTCGCTCGATAGAGGGAGGTCCGCTGTTAGGGGAGCAGTCTGGTTAGAGGGAGGTCCGCTGTCAGGGGAGCAGTCTGGTTAGAGGGAGGTCCGCTGTCAGGGGAGCAGTAGCTTGTTAGAGGGAGGTCCGCTGTCAGGGGAGCAAACGCTGGTTAGAGGGAGGTCCGCTGTCAGGGGAGCAGTCGCTGGTTAGAGGAAGGTCCGCTGTCAGGGGAGCAGTCGCTCGTTAGAGGGAGGTCCGCTGTCAGGGGAGCAGTCGCTGGTTAGAGGGAGGTTAGCTGTCAGGGGAGCAGCCGCTGGTTTGATAAAGGTCCGCTGTCAGGGGAGCAGTCGCTGGTTAGAGGGAGGTCCGCTGTCAGGGGAGCAGTCGTTCGTTAGAGGGAGGTCCGCTGTCAGGGGAGCAGTCGCTGGTTTGATAGAGGCCCGCTGTCAGGGGAGCAGTCGCTGGTTAGAGGGAGGTCCGCTGTCAGGGGAGCAGTCGCTGGTTAGAGGGAGGTCCGCTGTCAGGGGAGCAGTCTGGTTAGAGGGAAGTCCGCTGTCAGGGGAGTAGTCTGGTTTGATAGAGGTCCGCTGTCAGGAGAGCAGTCGCTCGTTAGAGGGAGGTCCGCTGTCAGGGGAGCAGTCTGGTCAGAGGGAGGTCCGCTGTCAGAGGAGCAGTCAATGGTTAGAGGGAGGTCCGCTGTCAGGGGAGTAGTCTGGTTAGAGGGAGGTTAGCTGTCAGGGGAGCAGTCGCTGGTTAGAGGGAGGTCCGCTGTCAGGGGAGCAGTCTGGTTAGAGGGAGGTCCGCTGTCAGGGGAGCAGTCGCTCGTTAGAGGGAGGTCCGCTGTCAAGGGAGCAGTCGCTGGTTAGAGGGAGGTCCGCTGTCAGTGGAGTAGTCTGGTTATAGGGAGGTCCGCTGTCAGGGGAGCAGTCGCTGGTTTCATAGAGGTCCGCTGTCAGTGGAGCAGTCGCTGTTTTGATAGAGGTCACCTGCCAGGGGAGCAGTCGCTGGTTAGAGGGAGGTCCGCTGTCAGGGGAGCAGTCGCTGGTTTGATAGAGGTCCGCTGTCAGGGGAGTAGTCGCTCGTTAGAGGGAGGTCCGCTGTCAGGGGAGCAGTCGCTGGTTAGAGGGAGGTTAGCTGTCAGGGGAGCAGTCGCTGGTTTGCTAGAGGTCCGCTGTCAGGGGAGCAGTCTGGTTAGAGGGAGGTTAGCTGTCAGGGGAGCAGTCAGGTTAGAGGGAGGTCCGCTGTCAGGGGAGCAGTCTGGTTCGAGAGAGGTCCGCTGTCAGGGGAGCAGTCTGGTTAGAAGGAGGTTATCTGTCAGGAGAGCAGTCTGGTTAGAGGGAGGTCCGCTGTCAGGGGAGCAGTCGCTGGTTAGAGAGAGGTTAGCTGTCAGGGGAGCAGTCTGGTTAGATGGAGGTTAGCTGTCAGGGGAGCAGTCTGGTTAGAGGGAGGTCCGCTGTGAGGGGAGCAGGCGCTGGTTAGAGGGAGGTTAACTGTCAGGGGAGCAGTCTGGTTAGAGGGAGGTCCGCTGTCAGGGGAGTAGTCTGGTTAGAAGGAGGTCCGCTGTCAGGGGAATAGTCTAATTAGAGGGAGGCCCGCTGTCAGGGGAGCAGTCTGGTTAGAGGGAAGTCCGCTGTCAGGCGAGTAGTCTGGTTAGAGGAAGGTCCGCTGTCTGGGGAGTAGTCTGGTTAGAGGGAGGTCCGCTGTCAGGGGAGCAGTCGCTGGTTTGATAGAAGTCCGCTGTCAGTGGAGTAGTCGCTGGTTTGAGGGAGGTCCGCTTCCAGGGGAGCAGTCTGGTCAGAGGGAGGTTAGCTGTCAGGGGAGCAGTCGCTCGATAGAGGGAGGTCCGCTGTTAGGGGAGCAGTCTGGTTAGAAGGAGGTCCGCTGTCAGGGGAGCAGTCTGGTTAGAGGGAGGTCCGCTGTCAGGGGAGCAGTAGCTCGTTAGAGGGAGGTCCGCTGTCAGGGGAGCAGTCGCTGGTTAGAGGGAGGTCCGCTGTCAGGGGAGCAGTCGCTCGTTAGAGGGAGGTCCGCTGTCAGGGGAGCAGTCGCTGGTTAGAGGGAGGTTAGCTGTCAAGGGAGCAGTCGCTGGTTTGATAGAGGTCCGCTGTCAGGGGAGCAGTCGCTGGTTAGAGGGAGGTCCGCTGTCAGGGGAGCAGTCGCTCGTTAGAGGGAGGTCCGCTGTCAGGGGAGCAGTCGCTGGTTTGATAGAGGTCCGCTGTCAGGGGAGCAGTCGCTGGTTAGAGAGAGGTCCGATGTCAGGGAAGCAGTCGCTGGTTAAAGGGAAGTTCGCTGTCAGGGGAGCAGTCGCTCATTAGAGGGAGGTCCGCTGTCAGGGGAGCAGTGGCTGGTTAGAGGGAGGTTAGCTGTCAGGGGAGCAGTCGTTGGTTAGAGGGAGGTCCGCTGTCAGGGGAGCAGTCGCTCGTTGGAGGGAGGTCCGCTGTCAGGGGAGCAGTCGCTGGTTTGATAGAGGTCCGCTATCAGGGGAGCAGTCGCTGGTAAGAGGGAGGTCCGCTGTCAGGGGAGCAGTCGCTGGTTAGAGGGAGGTCCGCTGTCAGGGGAGAAGTCTGGTTAGAGTGAGATCCGCTGTCAGGGGCGCAGTCGCTGGTTAGAGGGAGTTCCGCTGTCAGGGGAGCAGTCTGGTTAGAGGGAGGTCCGCTGTCAGGGGAGCAGTCTGGTTAGAGGGAGGTCCGCTGTCAGGGGAGCAGTCGCTCGTTAGAGGGAGGTTAGCTGTCAGGGGAGGAGTCTGGTTAGAGGGAGGTCCGCTATCGGGGATTAGTCTGGTTAGAGGGAGGCTAGCTGTCAGGGGAGCAGTCGCTGGTTAGAGGGAGGTCCGCTGCCAGGGGACCAGTCTGGTTAGAGGGAGGTCCGCTGTCAGGGGAACAGTCGCTGGTTAGAAGGAGGTTCGCTGTCAGAAAAGCAGACTGGTTAGAGGGAGGTTAGCTGTCAGGGGAGCAGTCTGGTTAGAGGGAGGTCCGCTGTCAGGTGAGTAGTCTGGTTAGAGGGAGGTTAGCTGTCAGGGCATTAGTCTGGTTAGAGGGAGGCCACCTGTCAGGGGAGCAGTCGCTGGTTAGAGGGAGGTCCGCTGTCAGGGGAGCAGTCGCTGGTTAGAGGGAGGTCTGCTGTCAGAGGAGCAGTCTGGTTAGAGGGAGGTCCGCTGCCAGGGGAGCAGTCGCTGGTTAGAGGGAGGTCCGCTGTCAGGGGAGCAGTCTGGTTAGAAGGAGGTCTGCTGTCAGGGGAGCAGTCTGGTTAGAGGGAGGTCCGCTGTCAGGGGAGTAGTCGCTCGTTAGAGGGAGGTTAGCTGTCAGGGGAGCAGTCTCGTTAGAGAGAAGATAGCTGCCAGGGGAGCAGTCTGGTTAGAGGGAGGTCCGCTGTCAGGGGAGTAGTCTGGTTAGAGGGAGGTTAGCTGTCAGTGGAGCAGTCTGGTTAGAGGGAGGTCCGCTGTCAGGGGAGCAGTCGCTCGTTAGAGGGAGGTCCGCTGTCAGGGGAGTAGTATGGTTACAGGGAGATTAGCTATCAGGGGAGCAGTCGTTGGTTAGAGGGAGGTCCGCTGTCAGGGGAGCAGTCTGGTTAGAGGGAGGTCCGCTGTCATGGGAGGAGTCTGGTTTGATAGAGGTCCGCTGTCAGGGGAGCAGTCGCTCGTTAGAGGGAGGTCCGCTGTCAGGGGAGCTGTTGCTGGTTAGAGGGAGGTTAGCTTGCAGTGGAGCAGTCTGGTTAGAGGGAGGTCCGCTGTCAGGGGAGCAGTCTGGTTAGAGGGAGGTCTGCTATCAGGGGAGTAGTCTGGTTAGAGGGAGGTTAGCGGCAGGGGAGCAGTCGCTCGTTAGAGGGAGGTTAGCTGTCAGGGGAGCAGTCTGGTTAGAGGGAGGTTAGCTGTCAGGGGAACAGTCGCTCGTTAGAGGGAGGTCCGCTGTCAGAGGAACAGCCGCTGGTTAGAGGGAGGTTAGCTGTCAGGGGAGCAGTCTGGTTAGAGGGAGATCCGCTGTCAGGGGAGTAGTCTGGTTAGAGGGAGGTTAGCTGTCAGGGGAGCAGTCTGGTTAAAGGGAGGTCCGCTGTTACAGGAGCAGTCGCTCGTTAGAGGGAGGTTAGCTGTCAGGGGAGCAGTCTGGTTAGAGGGAGGTTCGCTGTCAGGGGAGCAGTCTGGTTAGAGGGAGGTCCGCTGTCAGGGGAGCAGTCTGGTTAGAGGGAGGTCCGCTGTCAGGAGAGCAGTCGCTCGTTAGAGGGAGGTTATCTGTCAGGGGAGCAGTTTGGTTAGAGGGAGGTCCGCTGTCAGAGGAGCAGTCTGGTTAGAGGGAGGTTAGCTGTCAGGGGAGTAGTCTCATTAGAGGGCGGTCCGCTGTCAGGGGAGCAGTCTGGTTAGAGGGAGGTCCGCTGTCAGGGAAGCAGTCGCTCGTTAGAGGGAGGTTAGCTGGCAGGGGAGCAATCTGGTTAGAGGGAGGTCCGCTGTGAGAAAAACAGTCTGGTTAGAGGGCGGTTAGCTGTCAGGGGAGCAGTCTGGTTAGAGGGAGGTCCGCTGTCAGGGAGTAGTCTGGTTAGAGGGAGGTTAGCTGTCAGGGGAGCAGTCGCTGGTTAGAGGGAGGTCTGCTGTCAGGGGAGCAGTCTGGTTAGAGGGCGGTCCGCTGTCAGGGGAGTAGTCTGGTTAGAGGGAGGTTAGCTGTCAGGGGAGTATTCTGGTTAGAGGGAGGTCCGATGTCAGGAGAGCAGTCTGGTTAGAGGGAAGTCCGCTGTCAGGGGAACAGTCGCTGGTTAGAGGGAGGTCCGCTGCCAGGGGAGTAGTCTGGTTAGAGGGAGGTTAGCTGTCAGTGGAGCAGTCTGGTTAGAGGGAGGTCCGCTGTCAAGGGAGCAGTCTGGTTAGAGGGAGGTTAGCTGTCAGGGGAGCAGTCTGGTTAGAGGGAGGTCCGCTGCCATGGGAGCAGCCTGGTTAGAGGGAGGTCCGCTGTCAGGGGAGCAGTCGCTCGTTAGAGGGAGGTTAGCTGGCAGGGGAGCAGTCTGGTTAGGGGAGGTCCGCTGTCAGGAAAACAGTCTGGTTAGAGGGAGGTTAGCTTGTCATGGGAGCAGTCTGGTTAGAGGGAGGTCCGCTGTCAGAGGAGCAGTCTGGTTAGAGTGAGGTTAGCTGTCAGGGGAGCAGTCTGGTTAGAGGGAGGTCCGCTGTCAGGGGAGCAGTCTGGTTAGAGGGAGGTCCGCTGTCAGGGGAGTAGTCGCTCGTTAGAGGGAGGTTAGCTGGCAGGGAAGCAGTCCGGTTAGATGGAGGTCCGCTGTCAGGAAAACAGTCTGGTTAGAGGGAGGTTAGCTGTCAGGGGAGCAGGCTGGTTAGAGGGAGGTCCGCTGTCAAGGGAGCAGTCGCTGGTTAGAGGGAGGTCCGCTGTCAGGGACACAGTCGCTGGTTAGAGGGAGGTTAGCTCTCAAGGGAGCAGTCGCTGGTTAGAGGGAGGTCCGCTGTCAGGGGAGCCGTCTGGTTAGAGGGAGGTCCGCTGTCAGGGGAGCAGTCTGGTTAGAGGGAGGTCCGCTGTCAGGGGAGCAGTCGCTCGTTAGAGGGAGGTCCGCTGTCAGGGGAGCAGTCGCTGGCTAGAGGGAGGTTAGCTGTCAGGGGAGCAGTCCGGTTAGAGGGAGGTTAGCTGTCAGGAGAGCAGTCGCTCGTTAGAGCAGTCGCTCGTCCGCTGTCAGGGGAACAGCCGCTGGTTAGAGGGAAGTTAGCTGTCAGGAGAGCAGTCTGGTTAGAGGGAGGTCCGCTGTCAGGGGAGCAGTCGCTGGTTAGAGGGAGGTCCGCTGTCAGGGGAGCAGTCTGGTTAGAAGGAGGTCCGCTGTCAGGGGAGCAGTCTGGTTAGAGGGAGGTCCGCTGTCAGGGGAGCAGTCGCTCGTTAGAGGGAGGTTAGCTGTCAGGGGAGGAGTCTGGTTAGAGGGAGGTCCGCTATCGGGGAGTAGTCTGGTTAGAGGGAGGCTAGCTGTCAGGGGAGCAGTCACTTGTTAGAGGGAGGTCCTCTGCCAGGGGACCAGTCTGGTTAGAGGGAGGTCCGCTGTCAGGGGAACAGTGGCTGGTTAGAGGGAGGTTCGCTGTCAGAAAAGCAGACTGGTTAGAGGGAGGTTAGCTGTCAGGGGAGCAGTCTGGTTAGAGGGAGGTCCGCTGTCAGGTGAGTAGTCTGGTTAGAGGGAGGTTAGCTGTCAGGGAAGCAGTCTGGTTAGAGGGAGGTCACCTGTCAGGGGAGCAGTCGCTGGTTAGAGGGAGGTTAGCTGTCAGGGGAGCAGTCGCTGGTTAGAGGGAGGTCCGCTGTCAGGGGAGCAGTCTGGTTAGAGGGAGGTCCGCTGTCAGGGGAGTAGTCTGGTTTGATAGAGGTCTGCTGTCAGGGGAGCAGTCGCTCGTTAGAGGGAGGTCCGCTGTCAGAGGAGCAGTTGCTGGTTAGAGGGAAGTTAGCTTGCAGTGGAGCAGTCTCGTTAGAGGGAGGTCCGCTGTCAGGGGAGCAGTCTGGTTAGAGGGAGGTTAGCTGTCAGGGGAGTAGTCTGGTTAGAGGGAGGTCTGCTGGCAGGGGAGCAGTCTGGTTAGAGGGTTAGCTGTCAGGGGAGCAGTCTGGTTTAGAGGGAGGTCCGCTGTCAGAGGAGCAGTCGGTGGTTAGAGGGAGGTCTGCTGTCAGGGGAGCAGTCTGGTTAGATGGAGGTTAGCTGTCAGGGGAGCAGTCGCTGGTTAGAGGAAGGTCCGCTGTCAGGGGAGTAGTCTGGTTAGATGAAGGTTAGCTGTCAGGGGAGCAGTCGCTGGTTAGAGGGAGGTTAGCTGTCAGGGGAGCAGTCCGGTTAGAGGGAGGTCCGCTGTCAGGGGAACAGTCTGGTTAGAGGGAGGTCCGCTGTCAGGAGAGCAGTCGCTGGTTTGATAGAGGTTCGCTGTCAGTGGATCAGTCGTTGGTTAGAGGGAGGTCCGCTGTCAGGGGAGCAGTCTGGTTAGAGGGAGGTCCGCTGTCAGGGGAGCAGTCGCTGGTTAGAAGGAGGTCCGCTGTCAGGGGAGCCGTCTGGTTAGAGGGAGGTCCGCTGTCAGGGGAGCAGTCGCTGGTTAGAGGGAGGTTAGCTGTCAGGGGAGCAGTCGCTGGTTTGATAGATTGCCGCTGTCAGGGGAGCAATCGCTGGTTAGAGGGAGGTCCGCTGTCAGGGGAGCAGTCGCTGGTTAGAGGGAGGTTAGCTGTCAGGGGAGCGGTCGCTGGTTAGAGGGAGGTCCGCTGTCAGTGGAGTAGTCTGGTTAGAGAGAGGTTAGCTGTCAGGGGAGCAGTCTGGTTAGAGGGAGGTTAGCTGTCAGGGGAGCAGTCTGGTTAAAGGGAAGTCCGCTGTTAAGGGGAGCAGTCGCTGGTTAGAGGGAGGTCCGCTGTCAGGGGAGTAGTCGCTGGTTAGAGGGAGGTCCGCTGTCAGGGGAGCAGTCGCTGGTTAGAGGGAGGTCCGCTGTCAGGGGAGCAGTCGCTGGTTAGAGGGAGGTTAGCTGTCAGTGGAGCAGTCGCTGGTTAGAGGGAGGTTAGCTGTCAGGGGAGCAGTCGCTGGTTAGAGGGAGGTCCGCTGTCAGGGGAGCAGTCGCTCGTTAGAGGGAGGTCCGCTGTCAGGGGAGCAGTCGCTGGTTAGAGGGAGGTTAGCTGTCAGGGGAGCAGTCGCTGGTTTGATAGAGGTCCGCTGTCAGGGGAGCAGTCGCTGGTTAGAGGGAGGTCCGCTGTCAGGGGAGCAGTCGCTCGTTAGAGGGAGGTCCGCTGTCAGGGGAGCAGTCGCTGGTTTGATAGAGGTCCGCTGTCAGGGGAGCAGTCGCTGGTTAGAGGGAGGTCCGATGTCAGGGGAGCAGTCGCTGGTTAGAGGGAGGTCCGCTGTCAGGGGAGCAGTCTCTCGTTAGAGGGAGGTCCGGTGTCAGGGGAGCAGTGGCTGGTTAGAGGGAGGTTAGCTCTCAGGGGAGCAGTCGTTGGTTAGAGGGAGGTCCGCTGTCAGGGGAGCAGTCGCTCGTTAGAGGGAGGTCCGCTGTCAGGGGAGCAGTCGCTGGTTTGATAGAGGTCCGCTGTCAGGGGAGCAGTCGCTGGTTACAGGGAGGTCCGCTGTCAGGGGAGCAGTCGCTGGTTAGAGGGAGGTCCGCTGTCAGGGGAGCAGTCTGGTTAGAGGGAGGTCCGCTGTCAGGGGAGCAGTCTGGTTAGAGGGAGGTCCGCTGTCAGTGGAGCAGTCGCTGGTTAAAGGGAGGTCCGCTGTCAGGGGAGCAGTCTGGTTAGAGGGAGGTCCGCTGTCAGAGGAGCAGTCGCTGGTTAGAGAGAGGTTAGCTGTCAGGGGAGCAGTCTGGTTAGATGGAGGTTAGCTGTCAGGGGAGCAGTCTGGTTAGAGGGAGGTCCGCTGTCAGGGGAGCAGTCGCTGGTTAGAGGGAGGTTAGCTGTCAGGGGAGCAGTCTGATTAGAGGGAGGTCCGCTGTCAGGGGAGTAGTCTGGTTAGAAGGAGGTCCGCTGTCAGGGGAATAGTCTGGTTAGAGGGAGGTCCGCTGTCAGGGGAGCAGTCTGGTTAGAGGGAGGTCCGCTGTCAGGCGAGTAGTCTGGTTAGAGGGAGGTCCGCTGTCAGGGGAGTAGTCTGGTTAGAAGGAGGTCCGCTGTCAGGGGAGCAGTCGCTGGTTTGATAAAGGTCCGCTGTCAGGGGAGCAGTCGCTGGTTTGATAGAAGTCCGCTGTCAGTGGAGCAGTCGCTGGTTTGAGGGAGGTCCGCTGCCAGGGGAGCAGTCTGGTTAGAGGGAGGTCCGCTGTCAGGGGAACATTCTGGTTAGAGGGAGGTCCGCTGTCAGGGGAGCAGTAGCTCGGTAGAGGGAGGTCCGCTGTCAGGGGAGCAGTCGCTGGTTAGAGGGAGGTCCGCTGTTAGGGGAGCAGTCGCTGGTTAGAGTTAGGTCCGCTATCAGGGGAACAGTCGCTCGTTAGAGGGAGGTCCGCTGTCAGGGGAGCAGTCGCTGGTTAGAGGGAGGTTAGCTGTCAGGGGAGCAGTCGCTGGTTTGATAGAGGTCCGCTGTCAGGGGAGCAGTCGCTGGTTAGAGGGAGGTCCGCTGTCAGGGGAGCAGTCGCTCGTTAGAGGGAGGTCCGCTGTCAGGGGAGCAGTCGCTGGTTTGATAGAGGTCCGCTGTCAGGGGAGCAGTCGCTGGTTAGAGGGAGGTCCGATGTCAGGGGAGCAGTCGCTCGTTAGAGGGAGGTCCGCTGTCAGGGGAGCAGTCTGGTTAGAGGGAGGTTAGCTGTCAGGGGAGCAGTCTGGTTAGAGGGAGGTCCGCTGTCAGGGGAGCAGTCTGGTTAGAGGGAGGTTAGCTGTCAGGGGGAGCAGTCGCTGGTTAGAGGGAGGTCCGCTGTCAGGGGAGTAGTCTGGTTAGAGGGAGGTTAGCTGTCAGGGGAGCAGTCTCGTTAGAGGGAGGTCCGCTGTCAGGGGAGCAGTCTGGTTAGAGGGAGGTCCGCTGTCAGGGGAGCAGTCTGGTTAGAGGGAGGTCCGCTGTCAGGGGAGAAGTCTGGTTAGAGGGAGGTCCGCTGTCAGGGGAGCAGTCGCTGGTTAGAGGGAAGTTAGCTGTCAGTGGAGCAGTCTGGTTAGAGGGAGGTTAGCTGTCAGGGGAGCAGTCGCTGGTTAGAGGGAGGTCCACTGTCAGTGGAGTAGTCTGGTTAGAGTGGGGTCCTCTGTCAGGGGAGCAGTCGCTGGTTAGAGGGAGGTTAGCTGTCAGGGGAGCAGTCGCTGGTTAGAGGGAGGTCCACTGTCAGTGGAGTAGTCTGGTTAGAGGGGGGTCCTCTGTCAGGGGAGCAGTCGCTGGTTAGAGGGAGGTTAGCTGTCAGGGGAGCAGTCGCTGGTTAGAGGGAGGCTAGCTGTCAGGGGAGCAGTCCCTGAGCCGAAACGATTTAGTATGAGGACATGACGGTATGGACTTTAATATAACCTGACATAACTTGAAACACACAAATTGACTTGGCGTTGCAATACTAAAATTAGGACAGGGGGCAAGTGATTTGAAATTGAGCGTTTAATCGAATTCGCTATTACCAATGGACTTATCAGAAAGGAATAATGGTGAAGACAAGCACAAGAAGCCTGACGGTAATAACGCTGACGGACTTTAATACCATGTGCACTTTATATAATTTGGCCTTTTCGCAATAATACTTCTTTGTTTGGCTGATTTGGTTTAATTGTTACTCTGATGTTCATATTTCCTAAAAATAAATTTTTAAGGGTCTGTTACCGTGGCGCTTCTGGGAGGAGTTTAGAGCAGCCTGGAGCGGCCTTAGCGTGCCTCGTAGGAGACGACATGGAAACGATTGGGGATGTTCAAAGGAAGTATGTTCGAGCTCGAGGTTGGGACCTTTTGATGGCGTATGTGCCATTGGTTTGAGGCTTGTTGAAGCCTGTATAAGGCTGTATTTGTTGACCACACACCGAATTTGAACACAATCGGGTAAACCGTTCCCGATATAGAATAGGGGTGTGCACGTGCACACGTGCAGAGGCACCCCACCCTTGACTTGTGGGAATGAGGCGGCTGAGAGGTCCCTAACCACACACACTCAGCTCAGCCGTTGCGGAATTTTTGCAAGAAAAAAAAACTATTTCCAACACCCCTCACGCGGCACGCGGCACGCGCAGTAGGGTACGGTGGATGGGGCTGCTCAGCAAAGAAGTCCGCTTGTCAATCGGACGTGCGGTTGCAGAGATTGAAATTCACCATAGCTTCTCAAAAGCGTCGCCACGGTTCGGGCCGGGCCGGGCCGGGCCGGGCCGGGTCGGGTCGGGTCAGGCCGGGCCGCTCATATTCAGATTGTTTCGCTTACACCACGGAAGGACGAGCGAGCGTTCGCGCTCGCTTGTAACAACACACTCTAGCTCGGTCAGTCACGCATCAGTCAATATGCAGACGATACAATATTGTTCTTAGACAGTTCTGAGCGTTCCTTAACACGAGCCCTGGAGGGCCTCTGATAATTACACGCCCTGGAGGGGGGAGCGGATTTCGCCCCCCCCCCCCTATGATCTCGAAAACCACGCAACGTAGCGACAAGCGGAAAACGACGTTAGATAGCTCGATACAAGCTCTTTCGAAAGTATTTCGTGCATTTTTTTTTAGGTCAATATTGAGGTCACCAGAGGTCATCAAAAGTCAGATTTTCAAGTTTGCAAGACTTCGCTTCGAACACCCCCAAATATCTCGGTAACTATGATAGTTAGCAGCAAACGAAAAAAAGCAATCGAATGCCCTTGAAAAATGCAATCGACATAGGTGTCCTCAGATCACAGCTCAGGGCAATAGTTTAGGCTCCAGAGGTCATCAAATGCAAAAAGGTGATTTTTTTGCAAAATTGTTTTTCGCAAATAACGTTTTACCTAATAAAGATAAATCAATAATGTTTACGTCATCGCGTTTGTCTGGTCAAGGCGCTTATAATCATATTCATGGTGACCGGGTTAGGTCAACTGAGAAATTTGACCTCAGGTCAAGGTCAAGTGGTGACCCAAGTTGGTCATGTTGCAAATTGGGAGACGAGTATCGACGAGACAAACACATTAGTACCATTTTATCTTCTCTGTCTTCATTATGTCGATAGTTATTGACAAAAAATGTTGGCGGTCACGAAATTGACCTGACCTTAGGTCACCGATATTATAAATCCGAGATAAACAAATTGTTGGTATCTATGACCTTATGAAGTCCTGCAATATTGAAACTGATCAGCGTAAAACTGCGGCTGTGGTCCTACTGCAAACGTTTTGGAGTTGAGTTCATCACGTGACCTGATCTGGTGACCTGACCTGAGAATACCCGAGGCCAAGAATTTTACATAATGTGGGAAGTTCACTTCTAAACAGGTGTGCAAAAAAACGGCAGCGCTGCATGCCTCCGTTTTTACTCTATCTTTGCAAAAAACGGAGGGGTGGGCGGATTTCGCCCCCCCCCCTCTCCAGGGCGCGTGTTAATAGGAGCTACAGAGGAGCTCGCAACATTTTCTGCACAATCGGGACTTAAGCTCAATTGGGAGAAAACTTCATGTCTGGCACTCGGCTTACTGAACACACCAGAACATTCTAATAATATATTAGTGAATAAAACTAAATGGGTAAAAGAAATGAAAATTCTTGGAATATATTTTAAGCGTAGTATCAGCAACATAAAGGAAAACAATTTAGAAAGAAAGCTCATTCTTCTTGAGAACGAGATCGCACAGTGGAAAAGACGTTATATTACACCTCGTGGAAAAATAACGGTGATAAAATCGCTGCTGCTGTCCAAACTCGTACATCTTGTTATGGCTTTACCGAATCCCTCACACATTTCCATTAAAAAGATTGAACAAATGCTATACGGTTTTCTATGGAATAACAAACCAGATCCCATTAAAAGAACGAAAATAATTCAGAAGCTTGAATTTGATGGACTCCAAATTATTGACTTAACATCGTTTATACACAGCTTGACAATGTCATGGTTAAAACGATTAGTTAGTTCCACAGCCGATTAGACAAAATCGGCAAACCTACAGCAGCAAGGGCGGATCCAGCCGGCCGTTTTTTTTTGGGGGGGCCAAACCGTTTTTTTAGCGGACCTTACCTACCCCCAATTTCGAATTTCTCCCCGGATTTGGGTCATTTTATTTTGCAACCACACGTTTTCGATTTTTTCCCCATTTTTTAGGTTTTCGATCTTTTGGGATATCGAAAAAGTCAGCTTGCAGTTTGTATTGTTCCGACATTGCCTTACACTGAGAAGAACTGTGTCATTTGTCAGCTGTACCCAGGGGCGTCGCCGATAATTTTTGAGTGGGGGGGGTCGGCTGAAATGACGAGAAAAAATGTACCCCAATTTGTTATGCGTGTATTTAAGCCTTTGCAACATTTTTAATGTGAATTTGCATGTTACAGTAGGTACTTGTTATTTAGCGCCGCGAAGCGGCGCGATTTTTTTTTTGCTCGGGTTTGCCTGATAAAACCCAGAAACATAGGCATTTTTAGCTTCTTAGCCTTGTAGAGGATAAGAAGCTAAACATGTTATTCATTCAATTCGTTGCGTTACGACGAAACGAAGACGATGACGATGGCTTCGTTATGACGATGGCCACTGATGTGACGCCGCGAAGCGGCGTGAACATTTTAATTTTAGGTCGTGGAAAACGCATTTTTAATATTGGAACCAGACCGTAAGACGAGAGCCAAGCCTCAGGTAACCCCTTTTCCTGGTTGCACATCTCGGTATGACGCAAAATGTTGAAATGAAGGTAGTTTTTCATATACATTAGCCTCGGATAGTAAAACACGATGGCCGGTGACAGTCTGCGCTCAATAGTACATATGATAATAATAACTGTAGTCTGTATACATACCTATGTACCGAACTGTAACAAACAACTGGTAACGGTGCAAATGGTTTCAAAGTAGCAAGAGGCAGACCGACATTTCCGCGCATAAATGGTCCCTGTGGATCTGGAGGAGCCTGGGGGAGATGGCTTGGGGAGATAGTCCTGGCCTGGTCCCCACTATTAGCTCTTCGGGCCAAAAAATTGGGCACCGCTGGAACAGCTTCCGGTTGCCGAAGTCCGCGTCTTTGCGTTCGCGTCGCCTTTTTCGGAACTCGGCAGACAAGCTAAACATGTAGCCCGCTTTAAAGATAATATTTTATGAAGAGAGTTGGCCCTGGGGCCAGCAATTACCGCCAAGGAGAGCCTCTGCAAGACATTGAATGGAATTAAATTTCCAAATTTGTATATGCAATTGCGAAACTTGTGTCATGCCGCGAAGCGGCGCGAAATTTTTCAGTTTTTGACTGTGGCTAGCTTGATTTTGACTGCTGCAATTTTGGAATGCCCAGTACTGTTCTAAAAACGCAAATATAGCATGCATTAGATTTCATGTCTGGGGGGGGGGGGGGGCAAAACATAGTTTGGCCCCCCCTTAAACAGGGTGGGGGGGGGGCCATGGCCCCGTTCGCCCCCCCCCTGGATCCGCCCTTGTACAGCAGTTAGATCCCTTGAAGCTTCTCACATACAGCACGGCACATCTGAAAGTAATAAAAACACAGATAAGCAACATATTCTGGCGAAAGTGGTAGAATCTCTCATTAAATTTAATCAACTGTTAAATCTTCAACCGGAAGACATAATAAGGGAGCATTTATGGTTCTCAGACTACACAAAATTCAAACATCTATTGTCAATCAATGGGATAATCAAGGACTAAGATTCATTGGAGATCTGTTTAATGATAAAAACGGCAACATACTAACACGAGCAGAAATAAAGGTACAATATCGAATATCAATGACATTTCTGTGCTATGTAACATTAATACGTAGCTTACCTCAAAGCGTCAGAAATGCAATACGCTTGCCTTTCGAGAGGCCGAATATCCCTTTCAAGTTACAATTGTTTCTCACTAAGCCAAATATCACAAAATACTGCTATTCATTATGTATCAAAGCATTGCGGAAAAAATGTGACATTACTGATAGAAAGCGAAAACAAAAATGGAACGCGATGTCGGCTTCCATCATGAAGGGAGTTTGTTGCACATTAAACAATCTACGAATTCAGTGTATTTACTTTACCTGCATTACAGAATAATAAGTAGAATAATAACGACTAATAAGTTCTTACATACAATTCGAATATCCGACAATAGCACTTGTACATTTTGTACGCGTGATACCGACACAATAATTCATCTATTCTGGCAGTGTCCAGTTACTCAAACATTTTTGCAAGACATCGATAGAAAGTTGCACACTCAATATCAAATACGTTTTCACCACAACGTTCAGTCATGGTTCTTCCCACAAGAAACAGATCCATTACAAACACTCATAATCACTGTAGCTAAAGCAGTATCACGCGACGCCGGTAAAAAACCTGAAACCACTCATATGATAAATTTATTAAAAATTGAAGCACAAAAAGAACAGCTTGCCAGCAGACTGAAAGACAAGATAGAGTTTTGAAAATAAATGGAAAACATTAAAGGTAATCTCTCGTAAAAAGTAAATTATTAAATGCGTTACGCACTCGTGGCTGACGCCAATGGACATGGACACACACATACACACACACACACGCGCACACGCACACGCACACGCACACGCACACGCACACGCACACGCACACGCACACGCACACGCACACGCACACGCACACGCACACGCACACGCACACACGCGCACACGCCTCATTTGCACATGTACTGGACTGCGATGTAAGCGAGAAGTTTATTGTCTAGACAGGCTACAGTGGTGTGTGCCAGAGTGAGATGTGAGCCGTAGCGAGGCGGCTGTATGATGTATGACCCTGTGAGTGCGACAATGTGCAGTGCTGTTTGTATTGATGTTTTTTTTTAAAAAAAATAATGAATTAGCCCTTCGGTGGGACAAACGAAAAAAAACTCTAGCTTGAAGAATTTGGCTGTCTTGAACTTCAAAGAGTTGCGGTGACTGGTGGCCAAAGAAATCTGGATTAAAGGAAATAGTTCACCTTTAACATGCGGTTTTGAACTGAGATAGCAGATTTGTAGAGCAGATCGGAAAACGGGTTGTGATGAAACAAATTCCTCGCTACGTTAGTAATTTCGACACAGGGCTAGTGGGCCCCTTTTAGAAGACGCTGTTTCGGGTCCTCACAACGGTTGTTTGCGTTACAAGCAACCTATGTATATATTGCTAAAGTCCGTCGTTATTGTGTGCAATAGTTTCCATATCCATGTAGCCAGTCCATGCATGTCCATGCTACTATATGCATGCACTGGCGGATCCAGCCTCTCTCCGTAGGGGGAGGGGCATCTTTTTGTGGCAAAATGGTACCCTCATTGATTCTCCGCGGATTTGGGCCGGTCACCTTATTTTGGTATTCGACCTTAAGAAATTCAATTTCAAATTCACAAATTTATTTTGTGGATTGTTTTTCTATTTCAATATATATATATATATATATATATATATATATATATATATATATATATATATATATATATATATATATATATAGATAGATAGATAGATAGATAGATAGATAGATAGATAGATAGATAGATAGATAGATAGATAGATAGATAGATAGATAGATAGATAGATAGATAGATAGATAGATAGATAGATAGATAGATAGATAGATAGATCGCTTGTATCTATAGATAGATAGATATATAGATAGATAGATATATATATATATATATATATATATATATATATATATATATATATATATATATATATATATATATATATATGCATCACTTTCTTTTTAAGTTTCTCTTTCTTTCGTATTACTTTCTTCTTCTCTTCCGATAACTGACAATATCGAACACCCACACCGTAACACCCATATCGGGCACCGTAACACCCACGGACAACGCATCACTAGACAAGATATGGTCGAGAAAACTAGCATCCTGATGCGGGAGCAGAGCCAGTGGAAGCTGCGGATCATTGAAGCAGCCTTCATCTTGGAATGCCAGCCGGCTATGTGTGATCAGTTAGAACACAGGGGACGGATCACGCTGACAGGATAGGATGGTATGTGAAATGGCTTTGGTGACTAGCAGAGACAGACAGATAATTGTATATATAGGATATTGATTTTGCTCACTTTGAGTAGTTGTAGTTGAATGGAAGATTGATTGTGAATTGTGTGTAGTCGAATACTTGATAGCCATTCTGATATATATTTTTTTGCGGTATTGTCAGTGAGTTTAAGTTTAAGTTAAGTTTAAGTTCATGGACTGGGTTTAGACACTGTCTATTTAAATGTCCATATCTTGATATATTGGTATTGATTCTTGAGTAATTTGGTCTTGATTTTCACAATATGCCTTAATGATTACGTCTTCATTCTTGAATGCAGAGCAAGAATAGACTAAGTAGGTGGGAACGTTTGTCTAGTTATCCTGGTGGCAACTAAGCACAAAGCAAATATAACTAAAGAGCATGCGTGCATGGGGAGCGCCTCTAGCTTTGACAAAGAGAAATACAAAAACTGGAAGACATGAATTGAAGACTTGATTGGAATAATGATGAATAAACCCTGGTGCTGAGTTTATCTAGCCGGTTCTTGAATTGGTTGGTACTTTCTGCTGAGACAACATCATCAGGGAGTTTGTTCCGCATTGGTACAACCCTGTTTGAGAAAAACTTGCCTCTGGCTTGATGCTTGACTCTTCCCACTTGTAGTTTATACTGATGTCCCCTTGTTCTTCCCCCTTGATTGCCTTCAAACAAGTGTGTAGGAGCAATGTTTAATTTGCCTGTCATTATCTTGTAAGTCTCGATCAGATCTCCACGTTTGAATCTGTCCTCCAGACTTGTAAGCTTCAACCTTTTGAGGCGTTCTTGATGTGAGAGATATCTCAATCCACTGACAAGTCTTGTAGCCCTCCTCTGTACTTTCTCCAGAGCAGTCAAGTCTTGGACCATATAAGGTCCAACAGCTTGGATGCAGTATTCAAGATGAGGTCTTACATAAACTGTGTACAATATTTTGAAGTTGCCTCAGTAAGAGTGCCAAATGCAATCTTGAGGAGTTTTAGCGCTGACATGGCCTTACTAGCTGCTTTGTGGCAATGCAGTGTTGGCTTTAGTGTATTTGATACATGAACACCTAAGTCCTTTTCAGCTTCAGTATGTTCCAATGTCTTTGCTTCATTGTCTTTGTGTGTCATGTAATAGGCAGTATTGGATTTGCTGCACCACAGTGCATGACCTTGCACTTGGAAGCATTAAACTTCAGCAGCCACTTTCTAGACCAATCACTTAGAGCATCGATATCATCTTGTATTTGCTGTGCTTCAGTCTTGTTCCTCACTGGTCCATAGAGTTTAGTGTCATCAGCAAACATCTTGATTTTACTGCTGACTAAACTGGGTAACTCATTGACATAAATGATGAATAGTATTGGTCCCAAGACTGATCCTTGAGGAACTCCACTAGTTACCTCTCCCCAGTTGGACAGGCTCTTGTTTATGGAGATTCGTTGCACTCTATTTTTCAAAAAGTCAGAGATCCAACTTAGGGTATCACCCGTGATTCCATATCCCCTCAGTTTCAGAATGAGTCGCTTGTGAGGTATGGTGTCGAATGCCTTTTGGTAGTCCAAATATATTATATCAATTCCAGATCCTTCATCAATCATTTGTCCACTCTTCGATTGACTGTAGTAGATTCGTCTGACAGGATCGCTTCTTTACAAACCCATGTTGATGTACTGATATCAAACTATTTGCTACTAAGTGCTGAATGACATGTTTCTCGACTATTCGCTCCAGTACTTTACAGATCTGGCTTGTTAAGCTGATTGGCCTGTAGTTACCTGGTTTGCTCTTCTGTCCTTTCTTAAATATGGGAGTTATCATGGCTTTCTTCCAGTCCAAGGGTACTTGGCCCACCTCAAGCGATTTCTGAAAAAGAGTAGCGAGTGGCAGGGCCAGTTGACCTGCACAGGACTTCAAAACAATGGATGGTATTTTGTCTGGTCCAGCAGCTTTATCCTCTTTTAGTTGTTTCTGTTCTCCCAAGACCACAGCTGAAGTGATGTTTATCTTATTCAAGGGTTCATCATATCTTACTTCCTCAGAAAAGTCAGGTACTTGGTCAGACTCTTCATTCACAAATACAGATAAAAAAAAGTAATTGAGTACTTCAGCATTCTCTTCATCATTCTCAGTTAGCTGACCAGTTTCTTTCTCCAATGGTCCCACTACTGCCTTCACATTCAGTTGCTTCCTGATGTACCTGTACAACTTTTTAGGTTCCATCTTGATGCATCCGACAAGATTTTCGTCATACGTTCTTCTTGCTTTTCGTATTATCTCTGTTGTCCTGTTCCTGTGGTAAACATACTTCCTGTGTTCTTCTGCACCTCTCGTATTGATATATTCCTTCCATGCTTTATATTTCTTCTTTACTTGTTTTGTTAATGCTTCTTTACACCATGTAGGTGTATTACCTTTTCTTTTCATATTCCTCACTTTAGGTACAAATATATATATTTTTGATAGTAACACTTTCTTTATATATTGCCAAGCATCATTAACTCCCAATCTCTCAAGGACACTCCAGAGGCAACAACACAAAGTTCTTCTGCCATGTCGTCATATCTTCCTTTTCTGAAGTTGAATCTCTGTGGTGAAGGTAGTTTTGTAGCATCATTTAATTGATCTTGTCCATATATGAGTTTCCATGATAGCACAATATGGTCGCTCTTCCCAACGACTGATGACCCAGCAACTCATCTATCATGTGCTCTTCAATGGTGAAAACCAAATATAATATTGATGGACGATAACCTTCCCTAAAGCGAGTTTTCAAATTTACATGCTGATAAAAGAATACATCTTGTGAGGCCTCAAAGCAAAGGGCTGAATTACTTTCTTCAGTTCCTTCAACGAAACCATCCTCACAATGGATTTGTGGAAAATTAAAGTCACCCATTATCAGGATACTCTTTATCTGAACAGTTTGCGCCCTTATAAACATTTCATTTAATCTCGAGTTGTTCTCTCTTGTGCTATTAGGTGACCTATACCAAACCCCTACCAACAGTTTGTGTGCTGGGGACAATCGGGTTACACACCACACAGCTTCCTCAAAACCCATAAAGTTCAACTCCACACATGCATCACACAGCATCAATACGATCATGTACAAACATTATCACCCCTCCTCCTTTTTTATCATCTCTCCTGTCATGTCTAAATGCAGGATGATATCCCCGGATCACATATTCCTCTTTCATCCACATTTCTGATAAATCAATGATATTTCACTTCATCAATAATTTCATCAATCAACAATCATTTCATCAATCATCAATCATTTCATCAATCATCCCCTGGAGTTCATCTATTTTGTTTTTCAGACTGTTAACATTTGTATACATACATTTTAGCATACAATTTTGTTTCATTCCTTCATACTTACTTCTTGGTTGACTGCGGTAGGTCTTCTCTGGGGATGACTGACCCCCGAAGGATGCAATACCTGTCCTTGCCCATTGTAGCAAGCTCTTGGCGCAGCTTCCGTTGTTCTTCCCTTTCTGCGGGCGGAAGATCCTTGGTAATGTAGATGTTGAGTAGGCCAGCCTCTTTGAGTCCAAACCTTTTGCGGTATATCAGTGCCACCTGCTCAGTCCCCTGGAGAGTTACTAGGATCAGCCGAGGCATGGCACCGGGTTCATCTCCCTTTTCCCCAGTCTGATGATCTTTTCTACCTTTATCTTGTTACTCTCTCCAAGAAGTGTTAATATCATGAACTGAACAGACTTTTCGTCATCATCTCTTCTTTGCTTTGGGTCCTGTGACTTGCTTTCCTCAACATTGTGCATCAGAATGTTTTTATTTCTTGCCCCATCTGCTTCTCTTTCAATCATCTTCACCACCATGTCTGTACTGCTTTTTACCTCTTCTGTTATCTTCGGTAAAGTTAGAGCAGTCTTCTTGCTTTCTACAGCAGCTTTCTCTAATGATGAAAACTGATTCCGACCGCCTTCTCTACTTGGTCAAGTCTACTTAGTTGTAATTCCATGACTGTTTCCAACTTGTTGTTCACCTCTTGATGATCATTCTTAGCCATGATATCCTCAGTCTTGTTCACAACTGACACCATCATAAGTTTGGCTGCATCCTCTACAGAGCTCTCAATCCTAGTGGCATTGGCAAGCACAGTGTTTTCCAGTCTGTTGTGATGTTCTACCTGGGCCTCGTTTCATAAAGCTTTTGGCGTAACTTACGAAATGCGTGAGTCACGCCATCAAAAGCTGCGTACCGTAAATGAGTCCGTTTCACCAAGGTGCCGACGGAGTTGTTTACGCCGGCGCAGTTTGCGTTGCTGGCGTAAACAATCAAGGATGTTTGAAAAATTGAGGTGTATTGAAAGCATTATAATAAACATTTGTTTTTAATGCAATTATTGAAATTGGAATAAGAAAATATTTTAAAAAATAATAATGTTAAAATATCGTTCCTGAATAAATAAATACAAAATATTATCTGGACCCAGGTGAAAGCCATTAGAGCTGCCACTATCGAGCCCACGTGTATGTGGGTTTATGGGTTTAGCGTATGTGGGTTTAGTGAAAAGCTCTCGTGTGATTCTCGTTTTTTGTTCTTATTTGGGTATTCAATGCAAGTATGTCCTCCGCGCGTTCCCTGCACTGAAGGTGAAAAACAATGATCTTAGGAGAACATCTCATGAAAACGGATTTTTTTCTCTCGAGTGATTGAATTTGAAGTTTGTATGTATCCCTTTCTTTCAATGATGGACAAAACAGCGCACCTGATGCAATTCAAGCAGCCCCGGTGACACTTAACCCGCGTCCCGCTGGGGGGGGGGGGGGCAGAATCTGCCCCCTTCCGGATTTGCTCAATAACTTGAACACTATGATAAATATCAACGTCAAACTTTTAGTACCTTATGCTGCATCAATTCTACGTCTTCTCACTAAATTGCAATGAAATATATGTATTATTGTGGGAGATAATGACGTTTTAATGACGTCATGTCATGCCATTTTTGGTGGGAAAACGATAAATGTTTGCAAAATCGTAGAAAATAACATTTTGAAGCAAATTGCAACAAAAACGTCAAAAGATAGGAAATGACATTCTCTTCAAAATGGTTATCTCGGATTTTCTCAACTGTGTTTTTGACCCCCAAAAATACAAATATATTTTTTCTCGGAAAAATCCACAAAATAAATTTTTGTGAATTTGAAAAGTGAATTTCTTAAGCTCGAATGCCAAAAGAAGGTGACCGGCCCAAATCCGCGAGGAAAACATGGGGGTACCTTTTTGCCACAAAAAGATGCCCCCCCCCCCCCCCCACGGACAGAGGCTGGATCCTCCAGTGCCCCCCCCCCCCCCCCCCCCTACAACTTTCCTGGAGAAGCTACTCTCCTGCCACGTCGTATTTTTCATATTCCAATCTTGATTTTAATAGGAATTAGATGCAAACTAGAATCAGCTTCCGCCATCAAAAGTGTGTTGGGGGGGGGGGGTCGGCCGCCATAAAAGTGGGGGTCAACCCCCCCGGTTTTCAAAAGTGGGGGGTGGGTCGAGACCTCGTCAGCGACGCCCCTGCGTGGGGGTACCACCGCGCCGTGGGGGCACCACCGCGCCAGAGGGCACCAGGGGCACCACCAAAATAAAGCAAAAACATCCGCGCCGCTACGCGGCGCATATCATTCAGTGTTCTTTGAACCAAGGGCACCACCGCGCCGGTGTGCCAGGGGCACCATCGTGACGGTAGGCGGCACTGTGGGACAAAGGGAGACACCGGGGCACCGTGCCTCTTTGAATCCAGGAAGGTCAATGGTCTGGTGCCGCCATGAAATCACAAACATTGGTCGCTGGAAACACAAATCGCTAAATGATGCTAAATGATGCCAAAAAATGTCCCTTCATGCACCCATCCCCTGGGCTATGAAGGGTCACCAACGTGCCTTTATACCAGAGGCAACAACGTATCGGGCTCAAGGGACCCTAAGGGCCCCCTTGGGCTGATACATATATATTATAGAACCTTTCGATTTTTTAAGGCCTAGTTATCCAGACAAAATAAAAATAAAGCAAACAATTCCGCGTCGCTACGCGGCGCAAATCAATCAGTGTTCTTTTCCAGTACAAAATGGTCTAATATAGACTGTACACACTGGCGGCCGCAGGGGGGGGGGATATGGGGACCATGGCCCCACTTCTGGCCTTAAATGGGGGGGCAACATGTCTTTTGACACCACCTTTTGCTCCAGACATATTTCCTCGTATTGACCCTGCATGCTGGTTCCAATAGCAAAAATTAGTTCTCCAACCCGCTAAAAACCTCAAATTTTGGCGCAGCTTCACGGCGCAATAATAGTTTATCGCATGCATAAGATTTACTGCTGGTAAAAAACGGCTTCCACCTCCCCCCCCCCCCCCCCACCGGTCACGAACCTCGACTTCCCTCTTCGTCAATTCTTCATCAACCGTCTGGGGCCACCCTTGACTATACAAAAAATATATTTTAGCACCATCCGCGGCACTTCAAATGATAGAAAGGGTACGACTGATATTGCAAATACCTAAAGCCAACGTTGTCAATTAAAAAACATGCTGAAATAGGGGCACCCTCAAAATATAGTGGACCAAATCCGTTGAGTTTTCAGATTTGGGTATAGGTAGGGGCACCACTGCAATTGATGACCCCCCCCCCCCCCCACCCTTGAAGATTGTCTGGACTCGCCACTGGGTCACGCACCTGTCAGACGGCCGCAATGGGTTCCCACTTCCCACCTATGGTGGGGAAACCACCTGTATTGTGCCTATCGCGACCGTAGCGCCACGTGGTGGCAAGGGAAGATCATTAGTAGACCGACTGTACATAGGCCATAGGCTCAAGCCGCCACTGAGCCGGACAAAAGAAAACTGAACCACTCCGGCTCGTTCGACTGTTGACCAGTGTTATCAGTCATACATGTCATGTCATGCGAGCATACATGTCATGTCATACATACCATGTCATACATGTCATGCGCGCCATTGCCGCGTCAAAATCAATCATCTTCAGCACATGCCGGCAATGCCTTAAAGGGAATGTTTCACCTTTCTGAAAGTTGTCAAATATATGCTGGTTATAGTCGAAAATATGAAGTAAGTGCTGTTGAAAACGATGGTGATATTTTTGCTCTCGAAAAGTCACTTAACTTTATAAAAATTAAGTTTTGTTTATTTGGGATGATGACGTCATTATTGAGCCATTAACCGCGCTGATTGGCTGACAAAGTGGGATTGGAGAAAAAAGACGCTGTCAGCCAATCAGCGGCGGCACTAGCCTAGACCCCATTTTGCAAACTATAAATTGAATTGCTTAACAACTGCTAAGTTTTGGGGAAAATGACCTTAGTATTTTCGACATTTCAGTAACGGCCAAAGATAATGGCTATCTCAGTTCAAAACCAATACAAAGGTGAAGCATTCCCTTTAAGGGGAATGTTTCAACTTTCACCTTTCTGAAAGTTGTCAAATATACGCTGGTTGTAGTCGAAAATACGAAGTAAGGGCTGCTGAAAACGATGGTGATATTTTGTATCTCGAAAAGTCACTTAACTTTATTCAAATTAAGTTTTTAAAGTTGGGATGATGACGTCATTATTGAGCTATAGACCGCCGCTGATTGGCTGGCAAAGTGGCTGTCAGTCAATCAGCGGCGGGACTAGCCTAGACCCCATTTTGCAAATTATAAATTAAATTGCTTAAAAACGGCTAAGTTTTGGGGAAATGACCTTAGTATTTTCGACATTTCAATAACGGCCAAAGATAATGGCTATCTCAGTTAAAAACCAATACAAAGGTGAAACATTCCCTTTAACACTGCCAACAAAACAAAAACAAAAACAGAGGTTGACAGGAAGCCACTGAGATTGGCTATCGACCCGTCTGACTTCCGGAGCTGCCGGCCGAGCCGCCGGCTGTCTTCAGTCGATCCCGGCCGGGTGCAGTGGAGACTGGAGAGCCGTTCACCGCAGCCTAGCGTCTGACTCGCGCGGTTCAGTCGACCCCGGCCGGGTGCAGTGGAGAGCCCTTCACCGCAGCCTAGCGTCCGACTCGCGCCGCAGCGGTGTCCGTCTGTCCGTCTTTCTCTCTCAGCAGACACCGGAGACGACCAGACGCAACAAAAAGTCGCGCCGCGCTGGGGATCGATCCAAGGTCGCCCAGTGCTGCAGGAAGGACACCTATCGCACATGTCCGGAAGTGGGGGGGGGGGGGGACGTCCCGATCAGCCGGCAGTGGCGGCCCTCGCCACTCAGCTACGCGTGTTAGATGCTAACACGTGTTAGATCTACAATACAATGAAGAGCATTAGTTCGACTCTGTCGCCTTCGTATGGGAAGATTTGTTAAAAATTGTTGATGTTATCTAGGGTTAATATTCCGCTAAAAGAACACTTCTAAATATATGTGTTTGGATGTGTTAGTTTCAATCTTTGGGAAAGAAGAGCAAGAATCATGGATAAATGCACCAAATGCGCTGCAATCAGGGGTGTCGCCACAGGGGGGGGGGGGGGGGCTGGGGGCCGGGTATAAGTGTCTCAAACTGCCCACAATTACGTAATTGCACAATCGTTTCGATCTTCTAGTGAGGGACGAAACAGATTTGAGATGGTAATGTCCTCGTAAACGTGGGTTTATTGCTTTTCCTGAAACAAGCAAACTGCTTGCGTTACCCCTTCGTGGCCCCTTCGCGGCCCCTTCGCGGCCCCTTCGTTGTCCTAGCGAGGCATTAGTGTATGGAAACGCTGCTGAACTGTGAACGTATGGGTCTAATGCGCTGCTGAACGTATGGGTCTAATGCGCTGCTGAACGTATGGGTCTAATGCGCTGCTGAACGTATGAGAACGTAAGATCTAATGTGATCTTAGTCATTTACTTCCTTGGTGATGCGTAGCAAAGCAATAGAGAGTAGGTATGATTGTTTAGTAAGGCATCGAACTGACTAAAATATTTACTATTTTTATTTCAAATCTAGAACTCGAAAGTTCGAAACCTTCAAACCTACCCAAATAAACACGATTTGTGTTTTTTTTAATGAAGAGAAATACTCCCATACAATGATACAGGATTATACTTTCTGCGAAAGTAGCTTGTACTGCCCAGGGGCGTCGCCACGGATTTTGTACTGGGGGGACGCAGTCACAGTCAAAAGTTGTTGACCGGGGGGAGGGGGGGGGGGTTAGCAGCAATGGAGATATAGGGTTCGATTTTGTTTTGTGGGGGGGGGAGAAAAATACGCTCAGTGTCATCTGCGAAAAGTTGTTGACCCGGGGGGGAGGGGGGGGGGGGGTAGCGTCGGATCGTCAGCGCGAAGAGTCGTTGAGCGGGGGAGGGAGAGGTGACATCTGGTCGTCAGCGCAAGAGAAGAAAAAAATACGGGGTGGTGGGTTGCCGTTGGATCCTCAGTGCAAAACAGTCGTTAACCGGTGGCGGGGGGAAGTTTTTCCCTAATTATCCCGCGCCCCACTGGGGTATTCAGGTTTTTGCAATGTGTTTATGTAATCTAAGTTTGATATTATAATAATATTGGTTCACTGAATATTTTGCACCAAAATACTGCATTATTGAGGCTGTGTTGAGAGAAGAAAAAAATAAATGGTGTTGATAGTAACGGGGGGAGGGGGTCTGGGTGACTATCATAACCAATGAATATTAAATTATATTGGGTTTTATTTGGCTTTATTGGGAATATTGGGAATATTGGGTCTCAATATTTTGCACGAAAAAAACGGATCAGTAGATAAATATTATACCCAGCATCATTCTGTTCTGGTATCGTTAGGCCAGCTTGGTAAGATACTACTAGGCTTTTGCGATGTGTTTATGTAATAGAGGTTGATATAATAATATTGATTCACTGAATATTTTGCACTAAAATACTGCCTTATTGAGGCTGTGTTGAGATAAAAATGAAATCAGTGATGTTGATATTAACCTGGTGGTTGGGGTGACCAGGATAACCAATTAATATTTGATTTTATTGGGTTTTACTGGGAAAATATTATGTCACTGAATATTTTGCACCAAAATACTGCATTATTGAGGCTGTGTTGAGATACAAATAAATTAAGTGGTGTTGAAAGTAACCGGGGGGGGGGGGGTCGGGTGACTATCATAACCAATGAATATTAAATTATATTGGGTTTTATTGGGCTTTATTGGGAATACGGAATCCACTGAATATTTCCACTGAATCCACTGAATATTGTGCACCAAAATAACTACTTAGTAGGTACATATATCCAGGATCGTTCTGTTCGGGTATCGTTAGGCCAGCTAGGTAAGGTCCTATGGTTTTGCAATGTTTGTATGTAATCTAAGGTTGATATTACATTATCAAGGTCGGTGTTGTCGACCCCGTAGCCGATGTTGAAATCTTGATGTAGTGTATAATATTGTGATGGCTCTGTTTTTGTGAACCAGTGGTGTTGATAGTAACCTGGGGGTCGGGGTGACTATGCTATGATAACTAATGAATGTTTAATTTTATTGGGAATATTGGGTCACTGAATATTTCTCACCAAAATAACTGATCAGTAGGTAAATATTATATCCAGGATCGTTCTGTTCTGGTATCGTTAGGACAGCGTGGTAAGGTACTACTAGGTTTTTGCAATGTTTTTAGGTAATGTAATGTATCAGACATGATAGTTTAATTCGCAACCAATGACAACATTCAGAGCAAGTTCCTAAGCAAACACTTTACAATTGAACAATTAACCAACTTCGCTTACGAGCCATGTCATGGTTTCACTTACTCTTTAAAGGTGGCTTGCGCTGCAGAAATTGTTCGTTTAGGAACTTGCTCTGAATGTTGTCATTGATTGCGAATAAAACTTTTTAGGTAATCTAAGGTTGATATTATATCCATATGAGATTACATTATCAAGGCTGGTGATGTCGACCTTGTAGCCTTGATGTTGAGATCTTGATGTTGTAGTGTATAATATCGTGATGCTCTGTTTTTGTGCAGTGATGTGTGTACACACTAACCACTGCTGTTGGAATTTGCCACTACTTGTGATGCAAAATAAACGTGATGATGATTAATGGAAATAGTTCACCTTGGAAATTTTTTACCCAACACGATTTGATTATATTTTTTAATACAATTTATTTTTATATTGTCAAAAATGGCCTTATATCGCGCCGATTCAGGACAGAAGGCCGTAAATTTGTATTGTTTATCAAAACTATATGTATACTCTCTGAGTCAGAGTCCTGACGTCACGCGAATGTAAAAAAATGGTTCAGCGAATCAGATTCGAAAGTAGTCGCGTAAAGATAGACTCGCATTGGAGATGTGCCAACCGGCGGCCGGCGATCGCTTGCTAGCACCAGCTGCAAGCTGATTGGCTGATGGTATAGCCTCTGTCCGGGCTAGAACCAGTACAACATTCTTTCGCCAGCACCGCATTCCTTCGCCAAAAACTCAAATATATTCGGCTGGAGAGTCTTTTCAGTCAAGAAAACTTGCAGATAGGGGTTTCCCAACACGGGCTACAAAACTGCTATCTCAGTTTAAAACTAATGTTGAAGGTGAACTATTTCCTTTAAGGTCAAAAGTCAATGCAAAAAAGAAACCTTCACAGAAAGATGTGCACTATAACGGTGGCTTGCGCTGCAGAAACGTGATGGGCATCACAAACATGCAGTATGCAACAATAGTACCAGTTACTACCACATTTCTGCCCATTACACAAATTGTATCGTTTAACCAATATTTTTTCTCCATGCCTTTCAGATGCTTTTGTAAGACAGACAGGCGACACATTGGACCACGCTTGGTGTGGACATTGGTTCGCTGATTTATGCACTGGTTTTGGAGGGTTGTGGTGTTGCTGTTTTTTAAGTTGCAGCCCGGTCGGCATGCGGCGCCGGCCTCGGACAGCCGCCGAGCGCCAAAGCAATGCGGAGAGAGTGAGACGCAGACGTGAGCTGCTTACACAGGCCCAGCAGCAGCAGCAGCAGCAGGCGGCTGAAGCAGCTGCAGGCCTTCAGCAGCATGCTGATGGTGACGAGGTAGGGCGGGCTGTAGCAGGTGAGGAATCCGTAGCCCAGCCTGTACCTGTTCTCGATCAGCCAATGGCCGATGCAGAGGTAGGGCCGGCCGTAGCAGGTGAGGAATCCGTAGACCGGCCTGCACCTTTTATCGATCAGCCAATGGCCGATGCAGCCGCCTTTGCAGACGCTGAGCAGGACCAGCCGATGGCTGCGGCGGTAGATGACGGCCTCATTCTCCAGCCTGATCAGGGGCCAGATCCGGAGGCGAGATGTATCGCAGCCCGTGCGCGTAAGACCGAACAACAACGTCGCCGGCGGGAACGACAACGCGAGGCTCGACGGCGCGAGGCTGACGAGGTTGAGACTGGCGCGGCTGGAGGCCAGCAGGCTAATGGCGGCGAGGTAGGTCCAGCTGTAGGAGGTGAGCATCCCGTAGACCTACCTGCACTTGGTATCGATGAGCCAATGGCCGATGCAGGAGACGTTGGCGTCGTTCCCCAGGGTGACCAGGTACAGGATGAGCTGATGGTTGAGGCGGCGGATGACGGCACTCTTCCACAGGCCGATGCTGAGGCGCAACGTGCAGCAGCTCTAGCGCTTAGGGCTGAACAACAACGTCGCCGGCGGGAGCGACAGCGCGAGGCCGAAGAGGTGCACGCTGCTATAGCCGCTCGCCTTCCCGATGAGGAAGCGGAGGAGGCTGCCCAGAGGGAGCGACATATAATTGTCGACCGGGACGGGCACAGACAGGTACGTAACGCCGAGCGCGAGGCTCGACAGCGCGAGGCTGAGGAGGTGGACGCTGCTGTAGCTGCTCTCCTTGCAGAAGAGGAAGCGGAGGCGGATGAGGCTCAGCGCGCGGATGAGGCTGCCCAGAGGGAGCGACATCGAATTGTCGACCGGGCCTTGCGCAGGCAGGTACGTGACGCCGAGCGCGGTAGACCACCATCGCTGGCAGCACGACGTCCGGAGGCCATCCTGGCCGGTGAGCAGCTGGTGGAGGTCGACGACGCCGGCGGACCCGAGCGCCAGTGCGGCGCGTGCGGCGCTATGGTGTGGCGGGCAGAGCGAGCCGGGTTTTGCTGTTGCAACGGTAAGGTGCGTCTGGATCCGCTGCCGGCGCCGCCTGACCTGCTGAGAGGTTTGTGGGCCGACGACAGCGTGGAGGCGCGCACTTTTCGTAAGTACAGCCGCCATCTCAACTCGGCCCTGGCGCTGAGCTCGCTTCAGATGCATGAGCTTCTTCCACAGCGTGGTGGGCAATTTGCGCCGAGCGTTATGGTTCAGGGTCGTATGTACCATAAAATAGGCCCAATTCAGGCGCATGCTCAACAGGTTCCGACCTTTGCGCAGATCTACATCAACGATCCGCAGGCCGAGGACTCTGAGGCCGAGGTCAACATCCGGTTGGGTCACGTCCGGCTGCCAAACAACGCTTCACAGCCCGAGGTGAACCGGCTGCGACAGCTGCTGCTCGCATTGCAGGCTCTGCTGCGCGCCAACAACGTCTGGGTCCGCGACTTCATCATGGCCAGCGAGCTGATGGACCAGGACGTGGACCAGGGACGCCTGGTGATCAGCGCCGTCGCTCGACCGGCCGACCAGCACCGACGGCGCTACAACCGCGCCGAGGGCCTGTGCGAGGTTGCCGTCCTGATGGCCGACGAGCCGCTGCACCAGGACATCGCTCTGCGACCGCGCGACCAAGGCGGTCTGCACCGCATCAACGAGACACATCGCGCGTACGACGCGCTGCACTTTGTCCTGTTGTTCCCGTTCGCCACGGACGGCTGGCATCAGGCCATCGCCCAGGTGCTGCCGGCTGGCAGGGCCAACGCGCGCATGGTGACCGCCCTACAGTACTACGCGTATCGGCTCCAGCATCGACCCAACCGCGAAGACGACTCTCTGCTCCGCGCCTGCAGGCTCTTCCAAGAGTTCTGCTGCATGGCGTTCGCACGCGTCGAGACGCAGCGCATGATCTGGTTTGCCAACCATCAGGCACAACTGCGCGTCGGCATGTACCAAACCATCCGCGACGCAGTACACGCGGACGTCGGCGATGGGGAGCTCGGAGAAGCACCGCCGGCAGTCGGCCGCCGTATCATCCTACCGCCGACCTTTGTCGGCGGGCCGCGCTACATGCAGGCGCGCTACCTGGATGCCATGGCGACGGTGCGCTGCTTCGGCAAGCCAACGCTGTTTGTCACGATGACGTGCAACACGGACTGGCCGGAGATCCGAGGGGCGCTGCTGGCAGGTCAGCGTGCGGTCGACCGTCCGGATCTGGTGGCGCGCGTCTTCCACATGAAGATGCACAGCCTGCTGGCGCACATCAACAACGAGGGCATCTTTGGCCGGCCATTGGCGCACATGCTGGCCGTCGAGTTTCAGAAGCGCGGTCTTCCCCACTGCCACCTGCTGGTGATCCTCCGCGCCGAGGACCGGCCAACCACGGCCGGACACGTCGACACTTTCGTGAGTGCCGAGCTGCCCGATCCCAACGAGTCGGCTCAAGCGGCCCGCCTGCACGCGATCGTGCTCCAGTGCATGCTTCACAACGAGTGTGGACCGGCCAACCCGAACGCGGCCTGCATGGAGGCCGGCAAGTGCGGCAAAGGCTTCCCCAAGCCGTACGCCCAGCGTACAGAGTGGCGCGACAACAAGCCGTATCCGGTGTACCGTCGCCGCCGGGTCGAGGACGGCGGCCAGGAGGTGCGAGTCCGCGAACGAGTGGTGACCAACCAGTGGGTGGTGCCCTACTCGCCGCTACTCTCGCTCAAGTACGCCTGCCACATCAACGTGGAGACGTGCTCCTCGGTGCAGAGCGTGATTTACGTCTTCATGTACATCTACAAAGGCGTGGACAGGCAAATGGTCAGAGCGGGTCAACTGATCAGAGACAACCAGGACGAGATCCAGGCCTACCAGGATATGCGTTCCATCGGCTCCAGCGAGGCCTGCTGGCGGCTCTTCGGGTTCGAGGTAAGCTGCAGGTCGCCGCCCGTGCAGGCGCTGGTGGTGCATCTGGCCAACATGCACATGGTGTACTTCCGGCCCGGCCAGGAGCGCGACGCCGCTGACCGTCCGCAACACGACACCCAGCTGACGGCCTGGATGCGGTACAATCGGGAGAAGGTGGCCGAGGATCCCGAGTGTCTGGCAATCCTCTACGCCGACTTCCCGCGACACTACATCTGGGACAACAACCGGCACGTGTGGCGCAAACGCGTGCGCCAACGGACGGCGCAGACCATCGGACGCGTAGCCGCGCTGACGCCACGCCACGGTGACGTCTTCTATCTGCGCGTGCTGCTGCACCACGTGGCGGGAGCGACGAGCTTCGAGGGTCTGCGCACTGTCGACGGCGTGGTGTGTGACACCAACCAGGAGGCGTGCCGTCTGCGTGGTCTCCTGCAGGACGACCAAGAGTGGGACGTCACTCTGGAGGAGGCGGTGCGCACCCGGCGGCCGGCGCAGATCCGCCAGCTGTACGTGACGCTGCTGCTGTTCTGCGCGCCGGCCGACGCGGCCGCTCTGTTCGACCGACACCACGACGGCATTGGTGACGACTTCACCTACCGCCATCCGGAGATGCCGCCCGATCTGGTGCGGTCGCTGGTGCTGCTCGACATCGAGCAGCGTCTGCAGCGAGCGGACCGGACGCTGCACGACTTTGCTCTGCCAGCCGTGTCTGCCGAGCACCGCGCAGCCGCTGCAGCACTGGAACGTGCCGAGGACCTGCGACGCATGCCTCCCGTCATCCAGGAGGAGCTGCAGTTCGACCCAGCAGAACAGCTGGAGATGGTTGACGAGCGACTGCCGACGCTGCTGGCGTCTCAGCGCCAGCTGGTCGACACAGTGATGGTGGCAGTGCGCGACAACCGTCCGCTGGCCGTGTTTGTCGACGCGCCCGGTGGCACGGGCAAGACCTACACGTTCAACACACTGTTGGCGTCAGTGCGTGCCGACCAGGAAGTGGCGCTGGCTGTCGCGTACAGTGGCATCGCCGCCACCCTGCTCGACAATGGCCGCACCTTCCACTCTCGGTTCAAGGCGCCGCTCAGAGTCGACGAGCACTCGACGTGCGCCATCCCAGCCCAGAGTGATCTGGCTCAGCTGATCCGACGCACCAAGCTGATTGTGTGGGACGAGGCGCCCATGGCGAACCGCCACCTACTGGAGGCGCTGGATCGCACGCTGCGTGACCTGATGCGGTCGCCGGCGCCGTTCGGTGGCAAGGTCATCGTGCTCGGCGGCGACTTCCGGCAGATCCTGCCCATCATCAAACACGGCTCCCAGGCGCAGATCGTGGCCGCGTGTCTGCGGCGCTCCCCGCTTTGGCGACACTTCCAGGTGTGCCAGCTGCAGGAGAACATGCGCGCCCGGCAGGCCAACGCCGGCGACGAACGTGCCGAGGTGGAGCAGTTTGCCGACTGGCTGCTGCAGCTGGGCAGCGGCTTGCTGCCCGTCGACGACGCCGGCAACATCGAGCTGCCGCCGGCGTTGCTGATGGACGCGCACATGCCGACCGTCATCGACTGGGTGTTTGACGGTCTCGCCGCGCGGCACGCCGACCGCGAGTACATGGCGACGCGGGCCGTGCTGGCGCCCAAAAACAGCGTGGTGGACGACATCAACGATGCCGTCATCGACCTTTTCCCGGGTGCGATCACGCACTGTCTGAGTGCCGACGCGATCGTCAACGGCGGCGACGAGTTTCTCATCCCGACCGAGTACCTAAACGAGCTGTGCGTGGCCGGGCTGCCACCGCATCACCTTCGGCTGAAGCCGGGCATGCCGGTGATGCTGCTGCGCAACCTCAGTCCCATCGACGGTCTCTGCAACGGCACACGGCTGCTCGTGAACCGCGTGCTCGGCCGCAGCCTACTGGAGGCGACCATCGCGGCCGGCAAGGCCGCCGGCACCCGGGTGCTCATCCCGCGCGTGTCGATGCGACCGCCCGACGGCGACTTTCCGTTCGAGTGGGAGCGCCGGCAGTTCCCTGTGCGTCCTGCCTTCGCCATGACCATCAATAAGTCTCAGGGCCAGACGCTGGGACGCGTCGCCATCTACCTGGACGAGCCCGTCTTTGGACACGGCCAGCTCTACGTGGCCGCCTCGCGAGTGGGCAGCGCGCGACAGCTGCGCTTCGCCCTGCCGCCCAACGCCCACGGCCGTACGGCCAACGTCGTGTACCGAGAGGTACTGTAATCGTCCAGACAAGCGATTCCCTACAAGGGATTGTCCTACTGGACACGCTAATCCCTACGAGGGATGGTCCTATTGGACCCGTTAATCCCTGCGAGGGATTGTCCTACTAGACATGCTAATCCCTGCGAGGGATTGTCCTACTGGACATGCTAATTCCTGCGAGGGATTGTCCTACTGGACATGCTAATCCCTGCTAGGGATTGTCCTACTGGACATGCTAATCCCTGCGAGGGATTGTCCTACTGGACATGCTAATCCCTGCGAGGGATTGTCCTACTGGACGTGCTAATCCCTGCGAGGGATTGTCCTACTGGACATGCTAATCCCTGCGAGGGATTGTCCTACTGGACATGCTAATCCCTGCGAGGGATTGTCCCACTGGACATGCTAATCCCTGCGAGGGATTGTCCTACTGGACATGCTAATCCCTGCGAGGGATTGTCCTATTGGACACGCTACTCCCTACGAGGGAGGCAATAAACGAATACGAATATGAATACGAATATGAATACGAATATGAATACGAATATGAATACTAATATGAATACGAATATGAATACGAATATGAATACGAATACAAATACCAAGTTGAAAGGCTTGAGCGCCCAAACACCACCAAGAGGAGCCGGCCGGACCCTGGCACAGGACATATTAGGTCCTGAAGTCTGCTCACTAAAGACCGTGAGCAGACCGTGAGCACTGGTTGGTACATTTTCAGGCGCGCCGATGAAAAGGTCACACTTTGTCTTCCATGGATTGGACACACTTGACGTTCATGCGAAGGCACTCACCAGTAATTTTCTGTAATGGTCATTAACGCAAAGCAATGCCGTTGTATGTGCACTCAACTTGGAATGCAATTTAATCAAGAGATAAATAGTCTCAAGGGAAAATTATGTCCGAGGCAAACATGTCTCATTTGTTTAATACGCGTCATGCAATTGAGAGTCGATGTGCACTCATGCCGGATAATTGTCACTGTCGGGTGGCCATATAGTTGCTAGGTGTAGTCATTTCAGTTCAATTTCAGACTACTTGAAATGTAATTCAACTAGATTACTTGCTAAAAGCTGGTGCAGACGTTCAATGTCGCACAGATAATTTAAATAATTATTCCCACTAATTGCTTCAAAATCGCCATGCAGTGCCGGCACCAACTGTGTTTGCAAAGTAGACGTGCGCATATTGGCCACATTCAGTATGTAGTTGTGTGCAATGACAAAGTTGGACCTTGCAGACGTGTCTGAGATGTACCTCTGGCGGGTAGCTCCCGCCCATGCACTCAATGTGCGTTGGTTCAGTGGCACTGTAGGTGTCGCTGTAAGGGAGCGGGTGCCCCCCCCCCCCCCAAAAAAAAAAATGGTGCCTTGAACGGGTGTGCGGTACCCGCACGTCGACGGGCGCGCAGGGCCGTGGCCCTGTTGTTCACTCGCCTCCTGGCAATTTGGCGGGGAGATGGCTCTCCAGCCCGTTGTAGATTGGTCCGGCCGAACTTTAAGCAGTCAACAATACAACAATAGTAATTGTGTGTCCTACAGTCATACACAGTCATACAGTCATCCAGTGCCTTGCGGAGCTGGAGTTATCTTTTGGCATAACTAAGCGTGACTTGCATTGAACCGCTTCTTCTTAATCGAGTAAGCCAACAACTTTGCAATTATCAAGCTACGTTGCTCGCATTCGTGCACTGAGGTAAACATTCATGTCGAGGACAATTGCCTGTAATAATACCGATTAATGCATGCAATCATGGAGATTGACCCCCCATTTTCCTGTCGGCCGACCCGGATTGTGCATCCCCCCTCCCCTCCCAATGCATGTACTTTTTGCAGGCCTGAAATTGGCCTTTTCCTGCCGGTGCCAAATTAGCACCGTTTATGAGGACATTCCGAGTCCGTTCGACCATGCAGGCCCATGTCACACTCACTTGAAGCGACACTTTTCGTGTCTTCGTCGTTTAAAGTCACCAACATAGATGCACATGGTATTTCAGACTAGACATTATTATCTGAGTGTAAAATTAAGTATCTTTCGCTTTCAATTTGGTGGTTTGACACTGCCGCTCTAGCGTAAATCAACTTTGCAGTACCATCCTGCTGCATTGACGAATTGCTGGTGATTTCAGTGCACCTTGACGCCATGGTTGATCGTGGTAACGAGTGCATACCAGCTTAGGGGTCACAAATTGTAGCCTCTCGAGTGACCGTGTGTTGGCATGTGTTGGTCTTGTGTGTTGGCATGAACCAGGTAGGGTGTGTGAAATTGTCGCCATCGCGTTATGTTGTCTGCAGTCGTGAATTTAGTTCACCCACAAATGTTAAAAGGTTAGGCGCGGCTACTGCTGTTAAAGATGTTTGGTGTTTCAATGGTCATGCAACTCCACAATCCACCACTAAGTGGTGTTCATTCATTGCCTTGGCCGGGCAGGGTAATGAATGCCTGGCCTCATGGTTCCGACAAAATCACCAAAACTAAATCGAAAGTAAATGTTGCCAAAGAATGCAACAAATGTAATCGGCAGTGTCAAATCGACGTTCTATGTTGGTCTTTGGATTTTGGCGCCTGCGATGTGTGAGCTAAGCAGGGCTCTTGAATTTAACGTAACACATGATTTGGAATATAATGTTCATTTGCTGCAAATCTATGGTTGAACTACCGTGCCATTTTTAAATTTCGCATCTCCAGTTTCGGCGTACTCTTGACTACTCTCGCATCCTGTATACCTTTTGGGCCACATCAATGTGAGCCTTATTTCCAACTAGAAAAGGTGACATCGTGCCTTTTCCCAAATGTGAAAAACCAGCAACTAACTTTATACTAAATTTTGGCCAAGAATGGACGCTTAACAAATGATTGCAATATTAATGGTGACGTAGTGCAGCGCCATTGGTGTCACAAATTCATTTCAATTATGGTTGTTGGACGGTACAGCTTAACAATACCGTTGCATTTCACTTTTCCGTAGGTAGTTCCGTTACGTGTAGACGTAACGGGCCCTTAACGTGATGTTTTCAATCAGTCAAAACTTATCACTGCAACAATTTAAGTTGCACATTTTTAATGTCAATTGTTTAGAAGTTAATAGAGTTAATAAAAACCACAGCCTCATACTATGTAATATATTCATACAAAAATGAGACAAAAGAGACGACAGTTTCAGGCATGGCCCATCTTCAGGTCTGACATTTACGACACTTGTTTTTTTATAAACGAAAACGATGGCACCAGGTGCCATCGTTTTCACCATGGATGTCCAAAACCTGTATGGCAACGTACCCACCGACGAAGCCATCACCGCCGTCTGCAACATGATCCATGAACACAGCAATCAAATTGACTTACTCGGCCTCACTTTGGACAACTTAAAAACTCTCCTTCAGCACTGCCTACACAATAACTATGTGAGATTCGGCAATGAGTTTTATAAACAAACCAAAGGGATAGCCATGGGAAGCAGGGTCGCTCCACCAATAGCCATTAGTTTCATGCATACGATAGAGTCTCTTATCCTCTCCTCTCCGGGCGACCAACCCGTCTTATACCTTCGGTATATAGACGATATCCTCGGGGTATGGACCCATGGCGCCGACGCACTGGACAAATATTACCAGTTCATTAATTCATTCCATCCCTCTCTAAAGTTCTCTCTGGAAAGAACCGACACCAACCAAAACTCAAGTGTACCGTTCCTAGATACTCTTATCACAGTGACACCCACAGGCCGGTACAGCACAAAATTATATTTCAAACCCATGGCTTCTCCAATCATCATTCATTTCACGTCTGCACAGCCCATACAAGTCAAACTAGCGGTGCTCCATTCAGAACTTACGCGCGCTAAAAGAACAGGATCCAACGAAGAAGCCATAGAACATGGTATACAAAAGGTAACACAGGTCTTTCTTTCCAACGGCTATCCACTAAGAATCATAAAACGGGCTATCTTCAAAGTGAAAAATATAGAAAAACTCAACAACAAACAAGACACGGAAAGACAGAAGAAAAACACGACATTCGTCTCACTTCCATTCATTGATGATGACCTCTCTCGCAGAATCAATGTCAAAGTTCGCTCATCTGGACTCCCAATCAAAATCGCGTGGCAGAAGGGGCAAACCACATCCAGTATGCTCGTGAATTCAGCACTCCACCCACCAAAATGCCCCTCAGGGAACAAAATATGTAACGCATGTGTAGCAGGGGTAGATGGAAAATGCACCACTAAAAACGTAGTATATGAAATTAAATGCATGCTATGTCAGGACTCAAACTACATAGGGGAGACAAAGAGGCTTCTGAGACTGCGCTTTAATGAGCATCTCCGCGATGCCAAAAACAAAACCAGGGACACTCCTTTCGGTGACCACATGTGCAAAAACCATTCTGACGACATCATAACAGCCTCATCCTTACACATTCGGATACTACGGCGGTGCAAGGATGTAGCATCCCTAAAAATCACAGAGTCAAAATACATTCGGGACCTAAAGCCAAAACTGAACACACAAACCTCGTCTTGGAAACTAATCGCTCCACCTCCTTATGGTTCTGACTAAACACACACACACACACACACACACACACACACACACACACACACACACACACACACACACACACACACACACACACACACACACACACACACACACACACACACACACACACACACACACACACACACACACACACACACACACACACACACACACACACACACACACACACACACACACACACACACACACACACACACACACACACACACACACACACACACACACACACACACACACACACACACACACACGCACGCACGCACGCACGCACACAGACACAGACACAGACACAGACACAGACACAGACACAGACACAGACACAGACACAGACACAGACACAGACACAGACACAGACACAGACACAGACACAGACACAGACACAGACACAGACACAGACACAGACACAGACACAGACACAGACACAGACACAGACACAGACACAGACACAGACACAGACACAGACACAGACACAGACACAGACACAGACACAGACACAGACACAGACACAGACACAGACACAGACACAGACACAGACACAGACACAGACACAGACACAGACACAGACACAGACACAGACACAGACACAGACACAGACACAGACACAGACACAGACACAGACACAGACACAGACACAGACACAGACACAGACACAGACACAGACACAGACAC